>PVJO010001495.1:38598-171383 GCA_004026905.1 Hystrix cristata | reverse complement strand
GAAATGTGGAAAGCTGAGACAGAATTAGTTTAACAAGGTTTCTCTTCAGCAAGTTTCTCCTGTTATCTTTGGTGTAAGGCTGTTTCTTTGTTTCTGGGGTAGGGAGGCATCTTTCCTGTGGGAGTTTCATCTGCTTTCAGGAAGAAGGGAGGCCACAGAGCTCTCCTGCACCTGCTGCTGTTCAGGTTCACTTAGCTCAAAATAACCCTGAAGCCAAAGGGGAGTGTTTTGGGGTGGCACGTTCTGAATTCTCTTATCTTGATACTTTCCTATTAAAACAAAGCTGCAACAAATACATGCGTGTGTCATTTTATCAAAATGCCACTACGTCTGTAGGAAGAATTCTTAAAAGACTGTGACTGTTCAGTTTTGATAATGACAAGCTCTGCTCGGTGGAAGCACTCGCTGCCAGTTGCGCTCTGTGTGCATGAGCATCTGCTTGCCTGCCTCACGCGGCCAGGTGTTTGTGCAATTTTCCAGCTTCGCTTATCTTGCAGAAGAAAAGTAGCTCCTCGGTATGTGTTTTATTATATATTTTTCTTCAATGGAGGCGGTTGCATGTGTTTTGGATATGCTTAAGGTCTGTGTTTCATTTTCTGTGAATTGTCAGGCCATATAACCTTTGCCAGTTTTTCTGTTGTTTTCTCTCTCTCCTTGTTTTGTAAAGTGTAACCCTGTGTCCATGATGAAAGTTTTTAATATATTTGTTTTCCTACTTTGTCATTCTTTTTTTGACTTTGTAGGGATTTTTTTCCAACAAGTGCTAATCCAAGGTTCTTTTCACGTATGGCTTCCAGCTTTTGAATTGTTCCTCGAAAAGCCTTCTTACTTTGAATTTATGTTTTTATGGTTTTGCCTTTTACATTTAAGTCTTTCATCCATCTGGAGTTTTGATATAAAGTGTGAAGAGTGACTCTTAACACCTCCAGCCCACAATTAGCTCCTCATTTGCCCAACACCATTCATGGCCTAATGGATTTTTCCTCTACTGACTTGAAATACTATACCACTTGTCATGTACTAAATTCCTATATTCTTTCTTTTCCTCTTTATATATATGTTCATTGTCAGCAACTAAACTATATAAATTATTGTAGCTTCATGAAGTATGATAATGTCTGGAAGGGTTAATCTCTTCTGATTTTTTTTTTTCCTGTCAGATTTTTCCTGGCTATTCTTGACCGATTTTATTCCCAAATGAATGTTAAAATCAACTTGGTTAGGTGAACATTCAACTGATAAGCTGGTAGCCTGTCTTTTTTCTTCCTGTTCCCCCTTTCTTTGCCCCCTTTAAAAGTTGTTCTATGTCTTTCTTAGATGCTCCAATATATGTCCATTAGGGTCGTACTATACATACAGATACATACAGTTTTGTAGTCTGTGTTGGATATTATTAGTGTTAAGGTTAATGTTTTTAAGTCACTAACTGCAGTGTTCCCCATGAAAAGTCTATATGTTTTATTTATATACTGTATTAATTCTATTATATGAATTGAAATTTTTAAATCCAATTTTGAAAAGCCTGCAGAATTTCTTTCAAAATTAGCCATTAAAAATACCATATGCAGCAAGTGCAGCAGTGTAAGCCTGTAATTCCAGCTACTCGGGAGGCTGAACTCTTTTCTCAGGAGTTCAGGACCAGCCTGGGCAATACAGCAAGACCCTGTCTTGAAGTACAGACATTTTAAAACAAAAACAAACAAACCATACAAATGCACTTACAAAAACAGATACCATCCTGATGCATATAAAAGCAAAAAAGCCGTCATATCTCTTGAAGTGATGAGAATGGGTTATTCCAGCCATCACAGGAAGCCGGGCTAACTGGAGAGTGTTCACCGTTACTGTTAAACCTGGGTGGAAAGTTCATAAGCCATGATGGGTTTTTTTGGGGGGCGGACGTTGAGACAGGCTCTTACTGTGCAGTTCAGGCTGGCCTTGAACTTGCTATGTAACCCAGGCTGTCCTTGAACTTGCAGCAGTCCTCCTGCCTCAGCCTTTCAAGTGCTGGGATTACAGGTGTGTACCACTACTCCTGGTCAGAGTCTCTAGCTTCAGGTCAAATGCGGTGATATCAACAGGCTGTTCCCATGTTTACCTAAAGCAAGACGTTAAGATACCATTTCTTTTCTTTTCTTTTCTTTTTTTTTTTTTTTAAATACTATTTCTGAGATCATGATTTTTTTCCCACAGACTCAAAGTAGGGAAACCATCCAGGAAAATCAGATCTTCAAAGCTTACATCTGAATTATCTTGTGAAAATTCTTAGGAATCTGTTGTAAATTGTAACCAATCAGAGCCTCTTTACCCTTGTCCCTCTGTCTTTATTTCAGTTTTATTACTTGGGAGACTTTCTGAGTCAGATGTGAAGCTGTGGGCACCCATGAGGCCACTAGCAGAGCCATTTCTGGAGCGATGGGAGTTTGAGATTATGCTGCTGGGTTCTGCCTGGTTGCTGCCTGAAGGCAGAGAATGCTGAGTTGGAGGCTGGCAGGGCCAGGTCAGAAATATTTTGATCAGGAGCCGCCACCTCGGTGTCCCTGGGAGGTTCTTCTCTGTGTGTGTGCTGCTTTTCCTGGAGCGTCTTCCGTGTGTGGCCTGGGACTGCTGCTCTTCCGAGACCCTGTCTCATGTTGTAGGACAAACAGCTGATGGGAGGTGATGTGCGATCTGTAGCTTGAGTCAGGATTTGTCTCCGAAGAGGTGTTTTTTTAATCCACAGAAAGCAAGAGCTGGGGTACTATCATGCTTTTCATCTTAAGTAGATTGTTATAAATGTGAAAGGACTCAAATACTGGGATAAATACTGGAAAGAGTCAGAAAATGGCAACAACTGGAATCCAGCCAGAATCTTTTTGCTGCTACTGAAAATAATAATACAAACTTCTATGGACTTTTCCTTTGTAACCTCCCATGTATTTGAGGATCCTTTTGCTGAAACACAGTGCTCAGAATTCAGTGAGGACACAGGAATGCTTAACTGGCATTATGTCTTGTCACCATCTTTGACAATCAGTACTCGTTTTGTGTCTAGGATCACACTTCATCCACTCTTGAGTGCACAATGTACTCGAGTGTATAACAACCACTTCTATCATTTCCCCATGGTTCCGCACTCTTCTGCTTCTAGTAATTAAGGGTGATATGTGTCAGTAATGATATGGTCTTCCTTCTGTCTGACAGCTAGGTTAGGCGGTCTGGTTTTTCCTTGTTTGCACAGGGTAAATTCTTTGGACCTTGCATAGGCAAATTCTTTTTGTCCAACCCTAGCTTTAACTCTGGCTCAGAGAGGAGCTGATGGATCAATGACTCGTTTACAGATATTACATTGTTGATGTGGGGTACTGTTGTAGGCAGCAGTCCGTACTGCATCCCTGCACAGTGAAATGGGAGCCTAGGCATGACCTGGTGGTCCAGTTTAAGACCCAGTTCATTTTATAGGACTTCATTTCAATACTCGTTGGTATAGGCGTGAAGGATTGTTCTGGATCCACCATGTTCTTCCCAGCCCTGGTTCCAGCCTGCACCAGAAGAATCGGGAAGACTAGGGCAGACCTGCTGTATCCAGCTTGTATACAGTGTCCATATCCAGCCCTGAGCAACTCTGGACACTTTCTTTGCAGGGTTTAGACCTTGCTTCACGTGTGCCATCCTGGTTAACCTTGATTGTCAGCTCAGTTTAATGGGATAGGGACATGCTTAGGGAATTGGAAAAGCAACTTCTGGCTGTGTCCGTGGGTGTTTCTAGAAACGTCTGGATCAGGAGGGCTCTGACCTCACCAGGGAATCAGTCCATTGATGACATCATATAATTGGATGGCATTATTGGGAGGCGATGGAAAGAGGAGGTGTGGCCTGGGTGGAGGGAGTGGGTCGAGGGAGTGTGGGCCTGGGGACTGTGTCTGGTCCTTGGCCCTTCTCTGGGGCTCTTGCTGTCTGATTACCAGCTGTGCTGAGGTGAGCACTTTTCTGCCCCATGCCCTTATGCTGTGGTGTTTCTGCCTCGACATAGACAGAAGAACAAAACAGCCAGCTGGCCTGAGACTGAAATCTCTGAAATTGTGAGCCAAAATAAACGTTTCCTCCTTTAAGTTGTGTGTGTCAGGTATTTTTTCCCAGCGAAGGGGAAATGACGAATACACTTAGATAATAAAAATTTTACTACATCATTAAAAAGCATCATTTTCCCAAACTATAATTTTCAGTGATTTTACCCTTCCACCATTTGAATCTTCATTTAAATGTTTCTCTGCAGGACTGTGGATCACATTCCATTTTAGCTGTTTTTCTCTTAGAAAAAAAATTTTTTTTAATATATACATATATATGTATATGTATATGTAGGTTTTTTTTTTTTCTTTTTAAAGACAGGGTCTCACTCTGTAGTTCAGGTTGACCTTGAACTCAGTATGCAGCCCAGGCTGGCCTTAAACTTTTGGTGATCCTCCTGCCCCAGTCTCCTGAGTGTTGGGATTACAGGTGTAGGCCATCACACCTGGCTCATCATAATTTTTAAGTGCACAGTGTAGTAGTGTTAACTGTCTGTCCCAGCTGACCGTTGTTTGAGTTTAACTATTTGATTTACCTCATGTAAAAAGAATCATGCCGTCTTTGTGATTAGCTAATAATTTCACCTAGTGTAACGTCCTCAGTGTTCATCCATGTTGTATCATATGGCAGGATTTTTTTGGGGTGGGGTAGGGACAAATATTACTCTATTATGTGTGTATCCCACGTTTTCTGCAACCAGTTTATCTAACTGTGGTTGACACTAGGTAACCGACACCATGGAAAGGGAAGCTGTGTATGGTTGGTAGTGGTGGGGCCCTCGTATGCTCTTCCTGTGATGGTGTTATAAATATATATAATCCCACCAACACTGCACAGGGCTTGTAATTTTTCCATGTCTCCCCAACAATTTTTTTCTTTGTTCCCTCTTGGGAGGGAGTAATGGCCATCCTAATAGCGAAGTGGTATCTCATTGTAGTTTCGATTTACATTTCTCTTATGATAATGTTGAACACATTTCCATCTACTTGTTGGATATTGGATATCCTCTGGGGTGATGTCTGTTCAAGCCTTCTGTCTATTTCTTTGATTAGATTATTTGTTTTTTGTTGAGGTACGGGCATTCTTTTTATATTCTAGATTTTTTTTGGATATTAAAATTAGTTTATTTTTCTACTTTTAATAAATGAGAAGAAATATATTCTAGATGTTAACCCTTTATTAGCTATATGGTTTGCAAATATTTCATCCTATTTCATAGATTGCCTTTTACTCTTGATTTTTTTCTTTGCAGGTGTCACTGTCTTTAAAAAAAATTATAAAGCTCATAGTGGGAAAATGTCTACGGTTTGTGTTTTAAATTTGTTTACTAGAAAGGTATAGATGTTTTTTAGTTATTTAAGTTCCTTTCTTGAGATTATTTGCCACTTATCTTCCTTTTACAAATCAAATAGTAGTACGCCTCCAACTTCTCATTGTTCTTTTGCTCCCCATATTAAACCTCTGTGTTTTGTGTCCAATACTTACTTTTTCTCATCATATTGGTTATATTGGACCCTTTAACATCGCTTTTGCTAACAAAATACAGTATTAAGAGAAAATATTTTCTAGGTGACATTTTTGGGCATTTTGTGTGGCTCTGAGTGGCCTTCAGTATTTCTTCCTCTGTGTCCTTGTGTTTTCTCCTTTAGACACTTTGCAATTAGTATTAAAAATAGGGGTTTTAGACAAGCTATGATTTACATACTTTAGTAATGTACACATGGTATGTTTCATGTCACACCTGTGCAAATGTAAATGTCAGTTTCAGAAATTAAATAAAATGTGACCTTCAAAAAATTTTGGATGAGGAGCTTACTCAACAGTATGACTTTGCCCACTGCATTCTTGGGCATGGGAGAGGTGTGTGGTGAGTCAGGAGGGCTGGAGGAATAAAGGGGATGGTTTGTCCAACTTGCTAGGGTCTGTATTTGACTAGAAACAAAATGTTGCTTAAATATTTTCCCAGCATTCAGTTCAAGGGTGTGTATAGTGGGTACTAAATATTTGTTGTGTTGCGCACACAATTGGAAAGACTTCTAGCACTGATAGAGTCAGATGGGAGTACACAGAAAAGGCAAAGAATTAGAGATATAAGATGACTTGGCAGGGAGACAAAAGTATATATTTCAAATGTGCTTATAGTTTACATATAACCACTGAAAATCTGGTCTGTAAATAGAGAAATTAGTACTTTGCTTCTGAAGTCTGTCAGTAAGAATATGCATATATGCATAGGGAAAGAGTGTTGGCTATATTTTTATTTTGTGAAGGATGTTCAATAATAGGGCTCTATCAGTACTTTCGTAAATATCAAAGTTAGTTATTTGCTTGGGAGGTGTCCTGAGCTTATGGTATGTGATAGTTACACACTTTAGAAGTAGCTTCTTCGAGTGCAGTTGTGAAGAGAAGAGGGTATGTTGGCAGTAGTGAAAAGTGCTTGTTACTAATTAACACAACAGAAATACTACGAAGAAGGAAAAATGTAAACATTTTGCCCGTGTGGGGCAGTAAGCAAAGGGATGGCCATCTTTCCATTTCCATACGTACAGAGTGTATCACTTGAGAGTAGTCTCTTATCCGCGGGGTGGATGCGGTAGAACCCCCCCGCAGGAAGTCTGAAACTCAGGAGAGTACCAAGCTGTGTGTATATTCTGTACATTCGCACTGATGATGGTGCTTAATTTATACATTAGGCACAATAAGAGATTAACAACAATAGTTGATAAAATAGGACAATGATAATATACTGTATTAAGTTGATTTCAAATGTATTCAAATGGATTATTTGTGTAACTTAACATTTAACATTGTATCCAACCATGGTTGATCCTGGGTACCTGACAGAGGTGGAAAGGGAGGCCATGTGTGGGGTTGGAGGACCCCAGTATGGACCCCATACTATGGCGCTACGTGCTCTTCGGAGCTCTTGTTAACTCTTCATCTTTGAGTGTGCAGGGAGCTAGGACTGACTCTGTGGGGAAACAAACTGTGTAAATGATCACAGCATTCCCAGGCTTCCTTCACGGGCTCTGGAGAACTATACAGAACTTTGCCTCAAATCTTTTGTTTCTAACAGAATATTCTAGGCCCCGAGAGAAATTTAATTTACATTTTCTGACCCATTTAGAGGATTGTGAACATCTCATGCTTTTAGAAATGTTTTCCTTACAACTCATGCAAATGGAATTGGAACATAAAGAGGCAAAGCTTCAGCCTTATGTTACAGTTGCTTGTTGTCCAGCTGGGGTTTTATGGAGTTTCTTTTAGTAAGGCTGCTGTGCTACTGTTAGCAGCAGCAGCAACAGTTAGTGTTCCTGTGTGCCAACTTCTGTTTTAAGTGCTGTTCATGGTTCATTTTTGAAAATCTTCAGGACAGACCCTGGGAGCAAGGAGCAAAGTGCTTTACAAATGAGAGAAGAAGGCAGGAAGTATGGAGTAACCATCTAAAATCACATACGATTGCCCCTTTCCTGTCAGAAGAATTATGCAAGGATAGCACAGCTGTGGTGAAAACCTGGGAAGGCAGCACTCCCAGGAAGTATGTGGCCCGTGTGTCTGTCCTTGAGCATTAGAACTAATTGTAAATGTTTAGGGTAGCGAGTGCTGAGCATGAAGCCACATCTGGGTTTAAAGTCTAGCTTCATCCTTTTCCGGTTACAGGACATTGGCTAAGCACTAACCCTCTGAGACTTGATAATGCTTCACATATTTGTGAAAAGTGAATAAAAATGTGAGTGGCTTGGGTGCTCAATAGGTGCCGATTGTGAAACCATATTAGGTATTTATAGACAATGCTAACTCAGTGGTTCCTATTACACATTAAGCATTTCACTTCTTAAGAGACAAATATGATAGAGTGGCCGCCTGCAGACTCGCCAGCCAGTCTGGAAGAACACACACAGGTAGCCACTTTAGGGAAGTGGGCGTTGAGAGCCACCAAACCATGCCAAGGAGGAAGTGAGCAACTCTGGCTGGGGTCATCAGAAAACAACCCAAAGCAGATGATCTTTGAACTTGGACTTGAAGGCTGCTGTGTACTGAGTGTTTGTATCCACCCCCTCCCCATCCATATGTTGGATTCCCAGTCCTCAGGGTGGTGATATTTGGAGGTGATGCTTTGTGGGAGGTGATTTAGGTCATGAAGGCAGAGCCCATATGCTGGGATTGGTGCCTTTTAGAAGAAGGGTTGTTTGCTGTGTTTGCCATGTGAGGCAGCAAGGAGGCAGCTGCCTGCAAACCAGAACGTACTTCACAGGCGCTCAGTCTACTGGCACCTTTGTCTTGCTCTTTAGTCCAGAACTGAGAAGTCAGTGTCTGTTGGTTAAGCCGCTCAGACTACAGTATTTTGTTACAACGGCCTTAGCTGACAAAGACCAAAGGCTGGGTAGGAATCTTTGTAAGTGGTGAGAGAGAAGAGGGGAATTTATGTCAGGCGTCAGCTATGTGCAGAGGTGTGAAGATGCAGACAGATGTAGATCCTCAGAAATTGCCTGTGGCGCAAGTTAAGGTGATCCGTGAGGTGTGTGAGGGTCTTGTGAATGAGGATCAGGAATAGGCTGTGTTGTCTAGGCTGCAAGTAGGTGGTGGCGGGCATGTGGGAGCTCGGCTTTAGAAGTAACTCTGGGTGGTGGACAGAAGGTACCTGCAGACCTGGCAGGGGGTGTCACCGATCCAGACCAGCGGTGAGCAGCCTGTGGTGCTGGATTCTGAGAGACCTGGGAGGCAGAGGTCAAGTGTTGAGGGGCAGGAGGTGGGTGGGGTGTGGGGATTCTCAGGAAGAAGAAGAGTAAAGTTTTCAGATTGAGTTGAGAAGGAAGTAGGATGGAAAATACAGAATGAAGAGCTGATTCCGAAAGAGAGATAATGGACTTGTTTCGAGGGCACTTTGTGTTTGAGATCTGTTTCAATTTCCAGAGCTATGTAACAAACC
Source organism: Hystrix cristata (assembly GCA_004026905.1). Classification (NCBI taxonomy): domain Eukaryota; kingdom Metazoa; phylum Chordata; class Mammalia; order Rodentia; family Hystricidae; genus Hystrix; species Hystrix cristata. The sequence goes on along the minus strand of PVJO010001495.1, from coordinate 162,403 downwards.
CAGCCCCAAACTTAGTGAAGACATTTATGATGGCCACAGACTTGCAGTTTGGGTGGGGCTGGGTGGGGACAGTTGCCCAGGGATGTATTCAATCTCAGCTGGTGGGACCAGGGGCTGGTTGATGCCGGAAGACTCAGATCCAGCTGGCTTCCTTAGACGCCAGCTTCTGTGGCCCGGTCTCTCATGTGGAGCCCCCAACATGTCAGTTTGGGGCTTCTCAGGAAGGAGAGGCAGGTGCAAGCTAGACGGCTTTTTATGACTGCCTTAGAAGTCACCTGCTGTTATTTCTGCCTCTTACCAGTATTTCTGCCTCTCACCAGGCCACCTGTATTCAAGGAGAGGATAATTGGACACCACCTCTGGATGGGAAGAACATTAATGAATGTGTGTTTGTGTCTAAGACCACCAGATATTCATGAGACATCTGTGTGGAGAGTTTAGTTCAGGAGTGAGACCTGGCTTTCAGAGAACAGGATGGGCAGAATATTGCAGTTTGGGAGACTTTAGCACATGTGGTGCTTGAAGCTGTGAAGGTGTTGAGATGGTCCAGGGAAATGAGAAAGCAAAAGAGAGACAAGCATGGAAGATGAACCTTGAGTGCAGGAAAGAGGAACATGGAAATTAGGAAATAGAGAGTTAGACTTTGATAGGCTGGGGAGATGCCAAGTGGGTTGAGGTGGGAGAGTAGAAATTAGCTGCAATGATGAGGACCTGTCATGGCTGGTGCTGTGTGCGGATGAGGTTGAGGAAAGTGGGGCATGCAGATGCACGAGCTCCTGTCCTAGCCGTGGGAATGGCGAAAGGGAGGGGTCCAAAAGGGGCTCTTTGGAGAAGTAAAGATTTTTCTTTTGCTGTGCAGGGCATTGAAGCCAGGGCCTTGTGCATGCTAGGCAAGTGCTCTACCACCAAGCTGCACAGCCTCGGCCCTAAGGATTGTGTTGAAGGGAAATTGCATTAAGTGATGGTGATTTGCTTGCCTGTATAGGCTGTTATTCTTTCTTTGAGAGTGGGGAGGACAAGTAGTTTGGCCTTTGTGTGTTTGTAAAAGCAGGGAAAAAAAACCCCAACAGGGTGAGCAAGAATAACTTGATTTGCTATTTCTATGTATGCCAGTGGTTCTAGTTAAGACGCTTTTAATGCAGAATGTATTTTAATAGTGATATTATACAGTTTGACCTTCAAGGAGCCTAAGTCTGTACGCAATAATTCACTTTAGTGTATAGGAGTCTTGCAGAGAATAAGTACTTATTAAATATTTGCCCGGTGAAAGTGTTGTAATTTCCCTGGGTGGTCTGATCGCCAGAGAAGCAGTTTTGCCTAGAGGTGACATTTGAGCAAAATTATAGTAATGCAGTGATTTTTAAATTTTTAACAGTGGTTTCTAAGGGTAGACCTGGAGTTGTGCATACGTGATTTCATTGTGGAGCCATTTGGTGATAGGATTGATTTGTGCAGGTCTGGATTGGCCAAATAGTTGTCTCCCTCAGGTTCTTTTGAGAAATGATTTTCATCTCAGAGTTCTCTAGCCTGGAAGTCAGTCTGTTCTTGATCTTTTCTTGGGGGTCACTGTTGGAAGAGGACCCTGTCTGCTCCTCCTGGGGATTTGAAATGGATTCTTACTGCTGATTGCTTCATGAACATTTTAAAGATAACATGACAGATTTCTCTTGATTTAGTAGGTTTTATTTTTCCTGAATATAGTACCTTCTGAAACTTACATATTGTTTGAATCCTCCCAGAGGGGACTTGTGTCCCAGGAACCTCAGCTCACCTGGTGTTGGGCTGTGGCCGGGGCGTGGTCCCCGCAGGGGACATTGTCCTAGTCGGTCCTTCTGTTCACTGTGGCAGCTGGAGACTCTGGATTTGAAGGCATTGAGTGAGACAGCCAGCTCTCCAGTGACTTTGCTGGTTCTCTCCGACCAGGGCCAGCAGGAGACACAGGTCACAGTCGGCCTTGCTGCTGCCTTGTTTCTGCTCCAGGGCGCCTCTGGGCTTCTGTGGGTCCCCTGTTGAGCTTTTTCTTTTCATCTCTTTTTTCCTCTGCCTGATTTCCCTTTTTATCTTTCAACCTCGGGGAACAACAGCTGCCTCACTCCCCAGTCACTTGCTTGTCCTGAACAAAATGCCCATTCACCCAATCATTATTATTACTTTTTTGCTTTTGACAATAATATATATTAAAAAAAATTTAAAGGTGTGTACATTTTCTTATTAACTACTTAACAGCTTTACTTTGTGCCCTGAATGAAAGAAAAATGTTACTGTGGCCTTCTCAGTGTGGTGGTGGTGCTCAGCTGTTTGCCGAGGGCAGAAGGTGAGGGACGACACGGGGGAGGTGGTGGTGGCTCCAGGCTTGCAGTTTCGAGGAATCTGAAGTATTTAGTTCTTTCTGACCAGAACCACGCAGAAAAGAAGGCATTCCATTTGGCGATGATGATACTGACCGGTATCAAGTGCTTCCTGGGCCCTGGCTTCTGCCTACCATTTACAGTGCCTTATTTGGTCCTCTAGTCAGCCCCTGGCAGATGTACTTTGCCTTTTCCTGTTTGCTGATGAGGGAGTTTAATGTTTAGGGGGATTAAGGAGCTACCCATGATTATAGACTTTATTGGAAATATTTTACCAGTTGTTGCTAATGTAGAGAGACCTTTTTTTTTTTTTTTTTGGTGGTACCAGTGGTTATACCTAAGGCCTTCACACTGAGCTACATTTCCAGCCCTTATTTATAGACAGAGTCTTGCTAAGTCACTAAGTTACACAGATTGAGCTTGAACCTGGGATCATCCTGCTTCAGCTTCCCAGAGTGCTGGAATTACAGGAGAGAGATTTTATTTTATTTTATTTTATTCTTTTGGTGCTGGGGATCGAACTCAGGGTTTTGTGCTTATGAGGCAAGCACTCTAACCACTGAGCTAAATCCTCAGCTGAGAGACTTTAAGTGAAATTGTTACAGATGTAAATTTGCAAAAATGTTGCTGTTTAATAATATCAAGTCTCAAATAAAAAATTTGAGGTTGGAATTAAGTTAACCACTAGTAAAATGTTAAAACACCGGGATAGCAAAATTGCTGAGTCTTGGCTATTAATACTGTTTTGAAAGAAAAATCCTTGTTATGTAGGAGAGGGGAGGAGGCAGCAAGATGTGGAAAGTGCTAGAAGGGAAGTATTCTGCCAGCATGCTTCATTTTTAAAAATTTTTATTAGTACCCGTTTGCAGTATATGATTACATCATTGTGGGGCATTTGTACATGTACATAACATATCTCAATTTTTTTTTTACCCCTTCCCATTCACTTTCCTTTTTCTTTAAAAAAAAAATTTTTGCCAGCATCTGATTCATTTACTTATAAATCCTTATTAAGTTAATTATCATAAAAACCAGTTAATAGCCAGACTAACAGCCCAAAAAACCATAAAAACATGACAATTATACTAAATCAAGGTACACTTTTAGATACATTAGATATAGTAGTCCATGGTGGATTACTGTAACATTTTTCTCTTTCTTTTTTCCTATTGTCTTTTATTTTGTACTTTATTTATATATTGGACTTCTCTTCCTTTCTTTTTTTTTTAATTTTGTGCTATGGATCGAACTCAGAGCTTTGTGCTTGTGAGGCAAGCACTCTAACCACTGAGCTAAATCCCCAGCCCCCTATATTGGACTTCTCATATAAGAGAAACCATGTGGTATTAAAGCCTGTGTGTCTGATTTACTTCACTTAACATTATGGTCTCATGGTACATCCATTTTCCTACAAATGACTCAACTTTTTCCTTCTTTATTGCAGAGTAGTACTCTATTGTATGTAACTGCACTTTCTTTATCCATTCATTTGTTGATGGACATGTGGATTTCTTCCAAGATTTAGCTATTATGAATTGTCCCAGCCTGCTTTAGGAAGTTATAACTGGGGGAATAGGTTTTCCTACAGCGGAGGCGTGCACCTCTGCTCATTCCAGTGGAAGCTGGTGGGTGATGTGTCAGGCAGCCCGTCCTCTTAGAAGGAGCTGTGATCATCACTGGTTTCCTTTGGTTTCTGGGCATTGCAGAGTCAAAACAGCTCTCTGTAATGTATTGCAGTTTACTATGCTTTCAAGTAATTCTGTATCTTCTTACTTTGTTTTATTTATGTATTTATTTTGCGTAAGCCCATAGGTTATGAAGAACCTAGGTGGAGAAATACACATGAAAGCAAAGCAATAAAACATTTAATACAAACTATATTTGTAGTTATTTATATACACTTTTATAAATCATTAAGAATGCAGCAGTCTTTTTTTTTTTCTTTCTTTTTTTGGTGCCGGGGATGGAACTCAGGGCCTTGCACTTGCCAAGCAAGTGCTCTACCACTAGAACTAAACCCCCAGCGCCCCAGGAATGCAGCAGTGTGTACACTCTTTTCATATATTTATTTGCTGGCATTCAGGAATCATCCTTCTTTGACTATACACTTAAGGGACAGATATGCTCACAGACTCCTGAGCCCTCTGGTAGGCGTCACTCTAAGGGAGACCTCGTTGTCTTTGTCTTTATTCTCCGGTGTGTAATCCCCCCCCCCCACACCCTGGCATCCAGGGTTCAGGTTCTTAATTGCAGGATTTACGGGGAACACCGGCTGCTTTCTTTGGCAGCCCTTCAAGAGATCAGGTTTCCTCGGTTCAAAGGGAGCTGACTTGCTGTGCCTGCCTCTTTTCATGTAAGAGACCCTTAGGGATGGATTTGCCAGTCTCCATTTTAGATAGTAAATATAGCGGGTGACTTTGGGAGGGCCCGCGTGTGGAGGAGGACGTGTATTTTGGAAGCAGCATTTCAGGTCAACTCCCTACCAATGGTGGGAAAACACCCGGGTTCACCTGCTCCTGAGGTGGGGCTTGGGGAAGGCAAGGGAGAGAGACCTGCCTTCCTTTCTGCAGCTTCCTGGCTATTCAAGAACGTCTTTTTTACAAGCCGCCCTCAAAGGCAAGCCTCCCAAAGTCTCCGTATTTTATTTTTCAAGTAACAAAAGAGGTGCGGGGCTTTTGTTTATGTTGAAAGTTACTTACCAGGAAGACCTTCGGCTTCTGACAAATATTGACGTGAAGGAAATTTTACCTGGTGTCTTGCTTATTTTAACTTAATTTGCCTCTTAACTCATGTAGGAATGGATATATTACACTTGTCAAAAGGCAAAATGACAACAAATTTAGTTATAGATTGAATTGACTTTTTTTTTAGCCTCATGAATAAGAGAGGCTCCCTTCTATGAGACAGCCTGAGAACTGTCAGCAGGAAATGACCAGGCAGGGAGAGTTCCCTAGGTGGGGACAAGGAAATGGAACAGTGGGGGGAAAAACGCGAAGTGGTTGACTCCCAGTTACTCCAGGTTACTTTCCCCCAAGGGTTAAAGCAGGAGTGACTTGCTTTTAAGCTGACTCAGGTAGACTGGAATCTTGTGTTTTCAGGAAAAACTGGATGGTTTGGAAATTTACCTGCTTACAGCTTCAGTTTGATTATGTGGCACTTAGCATGACTGACTCTGTCATGGTCTAGTCTGGTCTTTTGGGGCCTTACTACAAGAGCTTAGTCCGCAACAGTGACCTCTCATAAATTTTGTTTGAAATTTAAAAGATTTTTTTTAATTTTTATTTATTACCAAGAACATGTATTGGTACAATGTATACATAATGATCACATTTCTAATGGTTATTTTGTACCTGTACATGATATATCTTGGTTCCTCCCCTTCCCAATTTGCAGCAGGTTTATTTACATTTTTCCATTTTTCCCCTTTCTTTCCTTTTCCCCTTCCTTCTTTTGAAATATTTTAAAAATCACATATGCTATTTTTCTCATCGTAGGTCTCTTCTCTTTAGAGGGAAGTACACTTTCTCTGCTTCTCTCGTTCCTTCCGAGGGGCAGACGTCTTTTTTTGGGGTGGGGGGGCAATTGGGTATTTCTGTTTCATGAAGTGTAATAATAACACTTTTTGCTCCACATTCTCTGGGTAAAAAAGCTAAGCATAGGGTACAGCTAAAATTTTGGCTTTGTTAAAGGAAACAAAAAATTGGCTGAATACTGAGGTGGGACAGAACTATGTTTGCTTTCAGGTTAAAAACAGAAATTATTATTTTCTTCTCTGCAGTGGAGAAGCATGACCTAGAAGATTGAACAGCATGCAGCTGTTTCTTTGTAGTTCCTCAGTGACTTTGAGCATGGGGTTTTGCCGGTATCAAAATAGAAATGGATTGTGGTCTCCTTCCAGTTTCCAGGAGAATAAAGCTTGAAACCAGAGTAGCTGATATTCCCACAACCCAGGAGTGAGAATGTGCTTTTATTCAGCTTTTTCTCTTCAGTGCAATTTGAAGAGCACTTGCTGCAAAGAGCTAAACTTGCCCTTAATCTTTTATGGCAGAGTGAAGGAAGAATATCTAGGTCGTTCTAGATGTTGGCTTTTAAAACTGTTGCAGCCTATATGTCAGGGGTGATGTGGTGTACTTTTGACATCAAACAAAATAAGCTGTTTAAATTTCATGTAGACAATTTATAGTATTTTAATAAAATACCACTTAGTTTGACTCTGTGGTTTGAAAAACAATGTATAGCAATACTTGGAAGATTAATAGGCTACTCTTATAGCTATTTTTCAACTGAAATTTAAGTACTGTATACTCATTTTTATATTCATAAGGTTTCTATAACCCTTATTTAAAGTATTGTAGATTTCTGACTGCACTTGTGTAACTTATTTTATCTTCATATATATATATATATTGGCGGTAATAGTCTATTACATTTCTGACGATGAAGATAATGGAAGAAAAGCACATGTGCACGTGTTATGGTTTGTGTCTAGATGTCCCCCCAAAGCCTCATGTGTTAAGAGGTGGTTGGATCTACAGTGTGTGATGCTGGGATTAAGGGCGTGTGATTACTAAATCACTCCACTGATTGGTTTGGCACCGCCCTGATCCTGGCAGCCTGGATAAGATATAAGGCACGGGAAGAAGCTGGTTAGGCCCCTTGCTTGCATCCCTTGCTTTCCTTGCTGCCTTCTGCCTGTCTGCCATGCCACCCTGCCTCGGACCCAACTGATTGTGGACTGAAACCTCTACAAACTGTGAGCCAAATAAACCTTTCTTCCCCTAACTTTGGGTGTTGGGTATTTTGTCTCAGTGAGAGAAAAGTAACTAAGACACACGAGTACCCTCGGCTGTGTGTTTGAGCGTGTGTGCGTGCACATGTATGTGGGTAGTTTCTGGGCTCTGCTGCAGGGTCGCAGGTTCATCAGGCTTGGAGCACTGTAGCTTGGTCTCTCTGAGGGTTGGGCTCGCAAGGCCGCTGCTCTTGTAGCTTTATGCACGGCTGCTCTGCTGAACAGCCCCGGCAGACACGGGGAGAACAGTGGGGACTGGAGCCCAGTTGACCGCTGCAGTGTGTAGTGTTAAGAATCAACAAAAGCATTATGAAGTATAGCTTTGCCCAGACAGTGTCTGTATTGTTCTGTCTTTTCATCCTGCGGTGGTTGTGTGTCCTCCCCACCAGAGCTGGCCATTTGTCATGTCGTCTCTCTGCAGGAGACACCAGTAAGGCCAGCTGAACGCTTGAGATTGGAGTGAAATCCTCCTGGGTGTGTTTTTGTGAACTCCACTGTTGAGCAACTGCTTGAGAACCTCATTCTGCCATCCCATGAGCCCTACCAGGCTTGCGTGGTTAATTAACCGTTTCTTTTATCCTCTCCCTAGCATCTACAGAATATCCAGAAAGTTACTTTTAACTTACAGGAGTAGGACACAAACGTACACTTTGTTTAAAAAAAAGGCAGCCTGGATTATACCTGTAATCCCAGCACTCCAGAGGCTGAGGCAGGAGGATTGGCACAAGTTCCAGGGCCAGCTTAGGCTGTATAGTGAGTTCAGGGTCACCCTTGAGACCCTGTCTCAAAAAACCAAACCAAACCAAACCAGAAGGGCAAAAGAGTATAGATAAAGGTTGGGGACTCAGTAGCACCCCTACCCCGCCCATCCCTCCATGGTCCCCGAGCCTCCTGGTGTTAACCAGAGGTGCCCAAGATTTAAGAGCTTGTGAAGGTTTGTTAAACCAGAGTTCTGATTCAGTAGGGCTGAGGTTGGGCCTGAGAATATGCCTTTTTACCAGATTCCCAAGGGATGGTGATTCTCCTCTACCACATTTGGTAACCTACGTAATTGATTTTTTTTTTATATGTGTTTTCCCATTTTTTGCAGTGCTGGGGCTTGAACCGAGGGTTTCGTGTATGCACGACAAATGCTATACCACTCAGCTACACCCCCAGCCTTTGTGTGCCATTTAAAAAGGCAGTTGTCAGTGTACTGTATGTTACTGTGTTTTCCATCATCTGTCTTGAGACCTTTTCATGCTCCTATATACTGGTGACTTCATTCTTTTTTAATTGCTACCTAGCATTCCAGTATATACATTTGCCTTCGTTTAATGTCTGTCGTGGACATTTTGGTTTCTTCGGGTATTTTTTGTTTATTACAAACATGCTTCATTGGATATTGCTCCTTTATGTAAGCATGTTGGTCTAGGGTAATATGGGGAAGTGAAATTGCTGAGCATGTGCATTTTATTTCATTTTTGGACCAATAGGTAATGGCACCCTTTTTCTCTGATGTTTTTCACATTAATGCCCAGTCCTAGGCAATTTGTTTTATTCTCCTCCTGGGGCTAAGTCAGAGTTGCTATGAAAATTATAAAAATGTGCTGGCCGAAGCCTCTAAAAATTCAACCCACAGTGGGGTTTGGGCTGCTGGCTAATCTCTTAAGTTTTTATAGAATTCCTAAAACAGTAATAGTGAACTTTTTTCCATGGATGAGAATTGCCCTCAGCAACAGTGACTTACTTAGATCATCTTCCGCAGGCTAGAGCTCTGAACGTATTTTTCTTATATGAAGTCAGTGCGGGACTGTTCCAGTTGGATACTCTTAGCTCTTGCCGGAGTCACCTGTGTGTCACCATGTGCTCGGGGTGGGGGCCTTTTCCTTCTGACTTGCCTTCCCCCGCCCTGGGCGGTGATCTGGGCTGCCAGTTAGGTGGGTGTTAGGGAGGGCTGCACTGCTGGGTGTGTTATAGCAGGGCAGCTGGGTGGTACATCCTACACTGCCACTCCCGATTTTTTGGTTCCTGGAATGATAAAACCAAAATCAGAGATGGAGTGAGCTCATGCTTGTGCCCCCCAAATCAGAAAGTACATTATCCTGTAATAAAAGGCATTACTTTTTATGGTTTAATTTCAGTAAAAAAAGTTTTTTTTCTCCTTTTGCCATAGATGGTTGAAAATGTTGATATAGTATAGAGTTGACCTAATGTGTAGAGGAACCACAGTCAGATTTTGATTCGATACCTTAGTTTGTCACCCTGTTAATGGTGTTCCTATTGAATAGTGACTGTGGGGAGACGTGGGCGGGCCAGAACCGGAAGCTCCTGGGTGGGAGAAACATTTCATAATCTTACAGTCATTCCTCCCCACCCCTTGAGCACTGGTGAGAGCTGGCCCTGACCAGGGTCCTGGGAGGGGAAGGTGTCCTCGAGCCTTAGCAGCTTCCTGCTAGTTCTGCTCCAGTAGCACACAGAGTGTGTTCAGCCTTCTGTGATGACAGCTCACTCAGACATCACTTGCCCCCAGAATCTGTACCGAGATCTATCACCGGTGGCTATGAGCCAGACTTGAACAAGATTGCTGTTGTATCTTTGAGCATCCTGGGAGACTTTGCTTTTCACTTGGCTGTTCAGGCAGGGCAAAGTAAAGCAAAAGCAATCCTTTTTATTATCAGGAAGGTTTAGCATCTGTTCCCAGCTTCTGCATAGGGACATGAACTAACCCTAATGCACGACAGTAAGCTTTGCACTAATATTAGAACCTGGGTTTCCCCTCAATATAGAGGGAACCTCCAGGAGGGCGTCAGCTGAGGTGGGGGATGTTGCTCATTTTGAACCTCATGTGCTGTGTGGAAACAAATTAAGAAAACCCAGAGGAACTCATTACAACTTTAATTCTCTCCAAACAAGATAGAAGAGCTTATTAGGTTTTAAATAGTTTCTGTGCTTATTAGATTTTTTTGTTTTTTGTTATAACTTATTGGGTGCGGTCCCGAGAGTACTGAGATGATAGAAACTTTGCAAATGCTGAAGTTTGGTCACAATGGACACTGAATGCCATGTAAGCAGCGTACACAAGAAGTCATATATGGTTGGAGGTGTAGCTCTTTCGTGGAGTACTTGTCTGGCACACACTGGGCTCTGGGTTCTATCCCTGGCACTGACCAATAATAATAATAATAATAATAATAATAATAATAATAATAATAATAATAATAATAAACAAAACTAGCAAAAAAACCTTGTCTAAAAGAGAGTCTAACACCTTCGTGTCCCGAGAAGCAGTTGTGGGCTCCCCTCTGGGCCTCAGTCTGGTGGAGGAGGTGTCTGGAGGAGGGCGGTGGGTTGACTCGTGTGTGCCGCTCATGAACTTCCCTGTGAAGCCCGCTGTTCTGAAACCTAATAAATATTGAACATAAGAGGGGCCATCTGAGGGACTTGCTGCTGTTGCCATGGCGAGACGCTGCTGCTCTCAGCTGGCGACAGAGGCAGGCCTTTCAGGACCAGGAGCTGGAGGAAAGGTCATTCAACCTCTGCTTGAGGAGCCCTCCTGCTTCTGCGTATTGATTAGTTTCTCTGTGGGGGTGGGGTGGGAAGTGGGGCTAGCAGACAGGGAAGATCTCCTTGACTGACTCAAGGAGTGCGAGGGAGCATTGCTTGTTACAGCAGGAGCAGGCTGGATGTGTGCAGTTTGCACATTTCACCGGCTTTTTGGAGAATTTTGATAGTAATGAGGGAGTGGGGTGGGAGCAGGTTAGAGTCATCAGGTGCAGCTGCAGGTGGAGTTATCTGGATAGATCCCTATTTCAAGCCTGCTGTGGCCAAGGCCAGCGTTGTGGGAGCTGCAGTAAGCTCGTAAGACAGCTGCAGCTGTCATGGTGACAGCTGCCCAATTTAGGAAAAAGCACCTGTTTAATCAACAGCTCTGCATTTCTGCAAAAGTAGCTGGGCTGAAATCACACTGCCACTGTTTTCCTGGAGTCTGTGTGGTGGTCCTGGCCCACCGGGAGTTGGGAATTTAGGGCGTATCATCTGGGCCTCCCTTGGGCAGGTAAGGTAGAGGGTGAGGGCTGTCAGGCCACGCCCCTTCCGGCTGTGGGAGGGGGAGAGGAAACCACCCCCTACCTCCGCCACCCCACTAGTTGGTTGGGTAGTGTTGAGCCCTCCTACTTTTTTGTGTTTTGGAGTGGCACAGAGGTGGGGCTGGGAGAAATGTCATTGCCTGGGTTGCGCTACAGCTAACCCTTTTGTTTATGTCATGTTGTTTACAATTTGCTACCCCCTCATACCCACTTCATATACAAATAGGATGCCTGTGAGAGTAGCATGTGTTTGTGTGTGGTGTGCATTCGAGTCAGTGTTAAATTTAAGAGACATGTGTCCTGTACTCTGGGAAGCCTTAACCATTGTTACTTACGATGGATTACTTCTCAGAAGTTGGTTAATCCCTTCTAGGCCATTAAGCAGTTTAGAGACTAATAAGCAAACCCACTAAATACTACTTTATGCCTGAAAAAAGGAGTTAATGTTCCTGGAAAAAGTGTGCTGTTTTTTCTAGTTAACAAGGTGAAGCCTGTATTCTCAGTGGGTCAGGTTATAATAAGACTTGAGTCAGAAATGATGTCATTCTGGAGATACTTGGAGAGTAATTAGAATTTTACCTCATTTTGATTAAAAGATTCTGACTCTAACCTGCCTTCCCTTGTAGGTGACACACAGCTTGTTTGAGGTTTTACTTCTGACTTCGGAGGTGGCCTCAGGAGAACCCGGGACTTAGATCCTAGTTGAGGGCTCATGTTCTGGTCACCAAAAAAAAAAAAAAAAAAAAAAAAAAGGGAGAGCATTTATACAGGATGTGGGAGCAGTGGCTGTGTGTGACAGCCCAGCCAACGCTGAACTGGTCTCCAGGACTTAGCAGGAGACAAAGGCGTGCTTTGTTGTGTTGAGAGCACAAATAGCTTGTTTCTGTTTTCTTTTTTTTTTTTTTTTAAAGTCAGATCTGTAGTTGGAATTGCTTAGTGGTAACGGGGGCTTCTGCTTAGTGAGCTAGTTTGTTCACTTCTCTCACACAGGCCGGAGAGCTGGGCTGGGGGTCCTGACTGGGTGACTGGGAGTCAGGTGTCCCCAGAGTATGGTATCGGGCTCCCTAGTTGTAAACATCCTGTGTACCTACTGAGATCATTGGGAGGATTGGAAGAAGCCATTGTTTTTTCCCTTAAATTTATTTTGTGATAAGAACACTTTCCAAGAGCTCTACTCTCCTAATAAGTGTTTAATTAAGTGTACAATATCTTGTTAACTATAGCATTTTGAGTACATTTTATAAGTTGTGAAGCACTATCCAAATGTAAACTCTTGTTTCTTGTCATTTTAATAGTTGTGTTGAATTTTTTCCCAAGGGAAAGCTTTACCTGTGCCCTTTAAGTTGCATATCTCCAAGAGTGGGTAATTATTAACTGTATTAACCTAGATCACCCACTTGTACAGTCTTTGGAAGACATGGGCAGTGTATAATTTTAAGTGCTCTAAAAGGTACATCCAAAACTGAAAAAACTGTTTTCACAAAAGTGCTATTCTGGACTGCTGATAGCTACAGGTTTCCCTTCAGGGTAATGAACATGTTCCTAAAATTACATAGTGGTGATGGTGATGGGTACACAACTGGATATACTAAGAAACCACTGAATTGTACTCTTCATAAAGGTGAATTTTATGGTATGTGCATTATGTCTTGGTAAAGCTGCTATTAAGAAAAAAGACACTATCCTAAATGTTACTACAGAGATTCCCTTTTATCTCACCTGTGAATGAATTGAACGTGGCGATGTAATAGGTGACTAAACGTTGAATAACATCATAGTCCATTTTCTGCTGCTGGAACACACTACCTGAGACTAGGTAATTTATAACAAATGGAGAGATTTACTTGGTTTATGGGCAAAAGGGATGGAGCAAGTGAGAAATGAACTTGCTTTTGTGATGAATCTGCTCTCCCAACTAACCCCTCACCCCTGGGGTAATGACATTAACCCATTCATGATGGGAGATCCCTTGTGATCTAATCACCTCTTTTGAGGTTCCCACTTTGCAACACAGTTGTACTTGGGGTTCAGTTTACAACACACAAATTTTAGAAGACACATTCAAACCATAGCAAATAATACAGTTGAAATAATCCAAATGATCCAAATAGATGAGGGTGGAAATGGGGCAGTGGCTGCAGTGAAACTCTAGGGGAAGGGAGGCCCCCTGGGTTGGCGGTGCGGGCAGGAGGAAGAAGATACGGCTCCAGAGGTGAGAATCCAGGGGGCAGGGCTGCGGGTGAGTCTGGATGCGGATCAGACACCACCTCTTGTGTGAAAGTTGGGATCCGTAGTATTTGATGGTTTAATTTCTGGTCACCCTGGCTTTCAAAATCAGGAAGCTGTGTAATGACAGGGTGGGCTGAAGGCTAGAAGGTGACTGTATTTGGGGGAAGTTGGAGTGGGAAGGATGTGGTGAGCCTCAAGTTCTTAGTTTTCAATGTCTGTCCTTGGTAACAAGGTGACAGCCAAGGAGTGAGGTAAGGCCAGAAGGCGGGACCAGGCCCTGAGCTGGGCACTTGACAGAGGTCGGGGTGTGTGTGTCTTCAGTTTAGTGTTTTCTTTTTCTTTTTGTTACATTTCTATGCAAAGTATATTTCAGTTTCCTAGATACATATAGCCCTGTGTGGGTGTGTTATGTGTCTAATGCTTTCTCAGATTTATAAAGCACAACTGAGCTTTGAGCACCTGCAGAAGCAGGTGATTCAATCTCAGGAAGCCACATTTTCCTCCTTAGAGGGCATTCAAATTCTCTTCCTTTTGGGTTTTATGCAGTAAGTTTTCAGGTGGAAGATTCTGTCACTTGCCATTTTATTGTTAAAGACAAACACCTTTTAAACATAGTCTTCTGTTGAGAAATACTTAAATTCTGATGCAGTAGGATGTCCCCTCCCTCAAAAGGGCAGTATTGCCTGCTAATATTGGCCTTTCTGAACATGGGACTGCTCTGAGAGGCCTCTGCTGAGGGCTTCTACCCAGCTTATTTTTCTGTTTATGAAAAATAATGCATGCTCAAGGCAAATGGGTTTAAACAGTACAAAGGGACATGCAGTTGAGAGTCAGACTTTCCCTGGACCCATAACCCGGACAGCTGTCATGCTTAGCTTCTGGGGTGTCTTTCTGGAAGTGCCCAGGTAGGTAATCTGTGCAGCCACCTGAAAAATCTGAATGGAAACTTGCACATATTACTGTGCACTCTGCTTGTTTTCACTAATAATATTTTGAACACTTTTCCTTATCTAGTCATATAGATATTCTTCTTTTTTAAAACTCTACTGAGCTCTACTGAGATATATTTTGCAGTAAATAATTAGTATATAATTTACCTTAAAGTCACTTGTTTTAAGTGTAAATCATTGATACACTTGGTACATTTCCCCAGAGTTGTGTGCTGGTCACCACAGTCTGATTTCAGACATTTCCATCAACCCTTGCCCTTTTACAGTGCCTTCCCACGCCTACCTCCAGGCAACGACTAATCTACTTCTGTCTCCATGGATTGATTGTACTCTTTTTAACAGGGACCAGTAGTTCATTTTGTAGAAGTAAAAACATGTATTTGACTGGTCTCTTCCCAACCAAATTTGGTTTTTGCTGAAGTTTTATTTGCTGCCTTCCTACTTCCTTTAAAATATTTTTGACAAGATTGAGATTTTGCCTGGGAGCCGTGTTTGGGATGAGTGATAAAGCCACTGCAGCTGGAGTTGTTGTGGACTTTCTGGTCATTAGCTGTAGGCAGAGGAAAAGAATGTTAGCGCCTGTCATTTTCTGCATTTGAATAGAAACTGCCTGAGGCTGTTCTTGATTAGGTAGAAGCCCAAGATTTAATGTGTATTTTATGATTGTGGGTGAAGTGGAACTAAATACTTACACATGATTGGGGCCAAGGGGAATTTATTATTTCAGTTTTTGCTTTTGTCTCTAATGAGGGTTTTGGGGCTGCAGAGTATTCGGCAGGATGTCTTAGGATGTATTTTTCAAATTGTGTATTGGGACTGTTATTGGGTTGTGGATTTTGACCTTTTTTTTTTTTTTTGTGGTATTAGAGATTGAACACAGGGCCTGGTGCTTGCTAGACAAGTGCTGTAGTGCTAAGCTGTGGCTCCAAGCCCTTATTTGATTTTGAGCTTGTTGACTTGCCCCAAATAGCTTCTCTAAACTTGTGATCTTCCTGCTTCAGCCTCCCAAGTACCTGAGATCACAAGTAAGTACTCCCATGCCTGGCTTGACCAACTTTTTAAAAAAACAAGTAGAACAGTGATAATAAAATGCCTTGCATATTGTGATGGTGAGCACTGTTTACTGAAACTTGGATTTAAGTTATAAATGTGTGCATATGTGTGTGTTATGGAAACACTAGAACAGTTTGGGTCGAGGGATCAAGCAGGTTATATTCAGGTTTCTCTGGCCTCTGAGCTCTACTAGAACTCTTCCTGGGGGTGGGCCAGGTCAGAAGACCGGGATCTGGACTGAGAAAAATTTGGTTGGGAAATTGAGCTTAGCTAGTCTAGGGAAGTGCAAGGTGAAAATGAAACTTCCTGTAGGACCGCTTTTCTATCCAAACAGTGGCCATTTCAAATGTTCTAAATGGGCTTTGAATGGATTTTAGTCATTTTATCAACTAGTCACTTCTGCCTTTTTTGGCGACAGTTTGCACATCTAGCCTAGGGAAGACTTTAGAAGAATTAAACTCATTGGCTTTTGCAGTTGGAAGCAGCAGGGACCGTCTGCAGTTTCCTGTCCTGTACTTGTATCCTTTCTGTCGTACCTTCTGCTCTCCATATTCTGTGGCCTGTTCATGTCATGCCCTGGAATTCATTAACTCAGCATCCCAGCTCTTCTGCAGCTTCTTCCTGTTGACGACTGGCCGGCTTCGGGTGTCTCAGGTTTCTGTATTGGTTCTATTTCTGCCCAACAATTCTCTCAAATATAGTGGCTTAAGAAACATTTATTATTTCAGGGAAAAGTCAGGAACCTGAATGGTCTGGCTGAGGGTTTCTCATAAGATTGCAGCCAGGCTGACAGCAGGGTCAGCCTTGTGTTTAGTGGTCCCCTGAAGGCTGAGGGGACTAAGGAGCATGTCTGGAGGGCTCACTGCGGCAGGTTTGGAGGACCTGTTCCTGGAGTTGCGTGAAGGTTTGTGTGATGCATCTTCTCGTACCTCAGGAGTGAGAGAAAAGAAGAGGTGAGAATATCTTTTATGAACTCACATTAGAAGTCACGTATAATCAGTTCCGTATTTTACCTGTCACACAGCCCAGCCCTGATGCAGTGTGGGAGGGTCTGCACAGAGTGCAGCTGAGTGGACGGTGGTTGCGGTGGTGTTCTAGGGCTCTCCACAGAAAAGCACTTGGACTGAGACGACAAGTTAGGTTTGGCTCTGCTGGGAGTCATACAGGAAGTAATGGGAAGATGCAGTGAGCCCTGCCTGACAACAAGCACACATTCTGAGAAATGCATCCTAGGTGATTTCGTCACTGCAGATGTCACAGAGCAGTGACAGCGAACCTTTTAGTGATACAAACAGCCTGCTGCAGCGTGCGTGTGTCCTTACACAAACCCGGATGCGATAGCCTGCTGCACATGCCAGCCGTGTGGTGTGGCCTCTTGCTGCTGGGCTGCAAACTTGTACAGCAGGCTCTTGTGTTTAGTACTATATTAAAGACAGTGGTGACACGATGGTGAGTATTCATGGATCTAAGCAACACTTACTGTGAACATTTGGCATAAAGGATACAAAATGGTACAGCTATCAGGGCACTTAGTGTGAATGGATCCCGCACGACTGGAAGTTGCTCCGGGTGCCAGTGAGTGGGGAGCGTGAAGGCTGAGGAGGCCACTGCCCTCTGCCGTGGGCCTTGCAGACACTGCGCTCAGGCTGCACTGAGTTTACAAAAACATTTTCTTTTGTCAATAATGTGAATTGGCTTTGTGAACATTCTGGTTTTGGAAAAGTGTTTTGACTCTTGGAATACACTTAGCTTGAGGGCTGGGATGTAGCTTGGTGGTGGAGCACTCGCCCAACAGTCACTTGCTGACATTCGCAGGCCCGGGGTTTGATTCCCAGTGTGGAGGCTGGTGGCACCTCACAGTCACCGTTGAAAAAGAAAACCAAAAACCGCTGATCTTAAAACACAGACATATTACATGGTTGTACAAAAATATTTTCTTTCATTTTATCCTTAACCTGTAAGCTTTTTTCGATTTAAAGATGTGTTTTTATTAGAAACTAAGACACAAACACACACTGTCTTAGGCTTACACAGGTTGAGGGTCATCAGTGTCATTGTCTTCCACCTCCCTGTCTTGCCCCACTGGGAGGTCTTTGGGGACAAGTGACTGTCCCCTTCTGGGATGAGAGTGCCTTCTTCTGGCATCCTGAAGGACTTGTCGGAGGCTGCTGTGTAGTTAACTTTGAAGAAATAAGTTGAAGGAATACACTCTAAAATACATGTAAACTGCATGGCAAATACATAAAGTGTATGGTAAATACATAGCTGCTGTCATCATCAAACATTACATACTGTGCCTGTTTTGTGCGCTGTACTTTATACAGCTGGCAGGAGTTAGGCTTGCCCACACCAGCAGCACCACGGACGCGTCACAGGACAGTCTTCCGGGGCCACCTTTGTCGTCCACTGTAGACAAACAGCCTTGTGTTGTGCATGACTGGACCTCAGAACAGGTCTGAGCTTTTCGATGCAGCTGCCTTGAGGTGGAAGTGATCTCTAAAAGTATGTTTGTTGGAGCTAGGCTCGGCTGTCAGCCCACTTGTTCGTTGTTGTAAGAGAAAAGGAATAATACAGCAAAGGGACTGCGGCATTACGTGGTCAGTTCCTTTTCCCAGACTTGCTTCAGATTTTTATGCGGATGGCAGAGAAGGTGCACTGTGCCTTTGGTTTTCTGCTTATTACAACATGGCTGTGAAGGGTTGCTGTGTCATTTCGGTAAGGGAACTTGGCATGCTTTCCCCAGCTGTAAGAAAAAGCAGCCATCATCCTGCTGAGCAGTGCTTCTCAAAGGTTTCTCGACACACCTGCGGCACCAGCATTGCCTAGAACTCGTTAGAAATTTGTGTCCTGGGGGTGGGGGTGAGGGGAGGGGAAGGGGAAGTAAAAATGGTGAAGATGCAATATGTATACAGTACATTCCAGTTCCCCAAGATGACTGGAATTAGTACGTGTTGCAGACATACACTAAAAAAAGGTCTTAAGCCTGACTTCCAACTTGCTGAATTAGAATCTCCAGGCAATTCTGAAAGCCTCATTAGCAGCCTGCTTTTAGAAAGTTGCAGGTAGTTCTGGTAAGTGCTGATGTTTGGGAAGAACGATGAGAATTCTGCTACCAGCGCAGTCTCCTGCAGGGTGTGGTAGAACAGACTTCTGCCAGAGTGATGTGTGCTGACATTGAGGGTGCTTTTCTCAGATGTGCAAGTCCTGGGCAGTGATTCCGATCATGTCCGCCTCCTAGGATTATTGGACGACTGCAAGAAGATGGGGAACATTAAGGATTTTGGAGACTTTAATCCGCAGATTAATAGACAAGTGTTTTCTTCTAGGAGGCAAAGCATTTTCCTCTTGTAAAGATTAGCTCAGAGGTGTCTGTCTCTCTGCTCCATCCCTATATTGCAGTTTTAATGTGGCCACATGTTGCTTCACAATGGGATATACAGGATGAGAAATGTTTTGTTGGATGATTCCATTGTTGTGTGAACATCATAGATCTACTTACACAGATTTGGACAACCGTATGTCCTATGCATTATAGTCTTATGAGACCACTGTGATTGGCGGAAATGTCATTATATGACAATCTTTGAATGATTACAACATCATTCAAAATTAATTGACTAATTATAAGTAGTTACTGCTTCTAAACTGTGGCCATAGGTTAGGGTACACACAGTGTCTGCCATGTCTTTGACGGCACAGAATATCACACATGGGGAAGTGGTTCTTATTACTTGTCATTTTCTGTATTTACACAACTTCCCCAATCTAAATTTCAACTATGATTGCATCTTCTTATGCTGACACAGGATAGAAATTTAAGTCCTTAACAATGTGACTGCTTTTCTCACCAGTGTGTATTGATTTTCTCCCCCTCCTCGCCAATCTTCCTCAAAATGTATAAACAGTTTTTTTTTTTTTTTTAACATTAGTGGTACTATCAGTTCTGGACTCCGGGTTGAAAATGGGGACATTTCCTGCAGTTTTCTGTGAGCATTGAGGTGATGAAGGTGTCTAGGCTTCAGGTATGGCAGGAGGAAGAGAAAGAAGAAATGAAGCCAAAGTTGAGGAGCAAGGATTGGTGTGCTCTGGCTGGCCAGTGGATGACTGGAGAGACTGCTGGTATTGCCGATAACCCAGAAGGAACACAAGTGAAAAGAGGAGAGAATATCTGGTTTTGGAATGGGAGAAATAAAATTCACTTTTGATTTTAAATTTGAGAGGGATCGTTGTCCACTGGGATATGATGGGGTGGCCATACTACTCTGTGATGCCATCCTTGGAACCCCTTGAGAGTCAGAGAGTGTTAAGTTCCTGTAGATGATATACGTACAGTTTATGGAAGAAAGGTAAAGGGACAGACATTATTGAACAGTAACAATGGGTACTTTTTATTTATTTTTTGAGTTAGGGCCTTACTATGTAGTTCAGATTGGCCTTGAACTCACTATGTAGCCCAGGCTGGCCTCACAGTCACGGAGATCCTCCTGCCTCAGCCTCCCAAGTGCTGGGATTACAGGCATGTGCCACCATGCCCGGCTAGGCTGCTTCCTTTTATGCCTTTCCTGACACGCTGTCGTCCACATCCCCAGCACCTGCTTGCTGTTGCTCTCACCTTCTTTGTCTCACTGGGCATTTCTTTTGCATTGGGGGTGTTGCCCTCTCACTTTTTGAAAATCCTGTTCCCAGATCTGTCCGGATACAAACTTGTGCAGTGTTTCTCGTGTTTCTTTGACCAACATTTAAGGACTGCACTTTCTTTCTGTATTTTAAATGTCCACGTTTCCCTGTGTCTGCTCTTGCAGACAGCTTAGGTCTTCTCACAGTTACAGTTACGGTTCTGTGCGCACGATTTGTGAGCCTGTAAACACAAGCTGTTTCTAACTACGACACGTCTACTTGGATATTCCATGAATTTGACTGAAAGAGAATTTATTTTCCCCTCCACTCCCCTCCCTTCTTCTGCAGTGTTGGGCATTGAACTTTACTTGCTAATGCTGCTGATTTACTCCTTGTCCTTACCACTGTCTCATCCCTGTCTGCGGCCATCCATGCAGCTGAATGCTGCTTCTGACTCGGTGCCTCCTGCCCTCTGTGCCCGCCAGCCTGGTTTAATGTCATTTCTGTTTGGTTGCGAGATGTCGTGTGCTGCACTAGAGAAAGCCCCCAGCATGGTGTAGGACCTGATTCTTAGTTCTCATGAGAAAACGCCCATGCAGCTTTAGCTAAGTTAAAGAACTTACTAGATTTGTCTATAAAATGGCAGTGATGATAAAACATTGTTGTCTGGAGATTTTTTTGAAGGTAAAAGATAGTACATTGAAAGCAAAAGGAGAATATGTAGAGTAGGAATAATAATGATAGACCTCATGCCTTTTATTAATTGTGTAATGAATAATAATTAAAAAAGAAACTTCACTGTGTCTTCTTACCCATCGCTCTAGGAACTCAACCGGAAGCCAGTAAAAGCCTTCCGAGTGAATAAAGAGAAAGATAAAATGGAGAGCTGGTCTGCATACCTGACTGCGTGTGAGCAGAGACTTACCTGACAGCCAGCGCAGCTGCAGCGTCCTGAGGGCAGCCTGCTTTTGTGCTGTGGGCTTAATTCCAGGGATTCGAATGAAGATGCAGGCTCAGTAGGGCTGCTTGTGACAAGCGTTCAGAGTATGCGGGAGATAATTGTGTGACACGTTCACCGTTCACCGTGGCTTCTGAGGTTTCAAAGGATTTGTTTGGATGATGTCTGTTTGTGTGTTCATATACTTGTGCAGTCTTCGCCACAGTCTCTTGGAACACCAGCCCCTGAAGACCCTTCATTTGTTAGCGTCACTCCTCATTCCTCTCCCCGCCTCTCATCCCTGCCCCCTGCCGGTATTAACCCACCTTCTTTCTCTGTGTTTCTGATCTGGGATATTTCATACAATGGATTTATACATAAGTGGTTTTTTGTGACTGGTTTCTTTCACTTAGCATGATTTTTCAAGATTTATCCATGGTGTAGCATATATTGGTACTTAATTTCTTTGTCACTGCCTACTATTCCCTAGTATGGCTATTCCATATTTTATTTATTAATTCATTAGTTGATGAGCATTTGGTTAATTTCTACTTTTGGGCTACTTTGAACACTCTTGTACATTTATATGGACTTACGTTTTCATCTCTTGGTTATATGCCTAAGAGTGAAATTGCTGGGTCATGCCGAGTCTCTGTGTTTAACCTTTTGAGGAACTGCTGTATTTTTCCAAAGTGACTGTACTGTCTTACATAAAACAGTCTCGCTAGGAGTGTATGAAGAGTCCTGTTCCTCTAGATCCTCAGCAATTTTTGTTATTTTTGTCTTTTTGATTATACTCATTCTCGCCCGTATGAAGTGTGACTTGCAATTCCCTAGTGGCTAGTGATGCTGGCCTTCTTTTTACATGCTAATTGGCCATTTATATATCTTCGGAAAAATCTTCATTCAGATCCTTTGCACATTTTTAAATTTGGTTACTTGTCTTTTATTACTGAATCATGGTGGTCCTGGAGGTATAAGTCCTTTGTCAGATGTGTGACTTTTAGTATTTCTTCCCATTCTGTGAGTTGTCTTTTTACTTTCCTGATGAAGTATGAAAGTGTTTAATGTTGATAGTACCCAATTTATCTCTCTTTTCTTGGCGGTGGTGTGTGTTGGGGATTGAACTTGGGTTCTCAGGCATGCTGAGTACATGCTCTGCCACTGAGCTAAACCTCCAGCCCTCTGTTGTTGCTGTTGTTTGTGCTTTTGGGGTCATAACTAAGAAACCATTGCTTAATTTAAGCCATTTATGTCTGTGTTTTCGACTAAGAGTTTTTATAGTTTAAGCTTTTACAAAAATCTTTGGTTCTGTGTGGTTCGAGGTAGGGATCTAGTTTTACTCTTTCACATTTTATCTTATTTTTGATATTTTTGGAGGCAGGGTGGCCTTGAACTTGCAGCCATCCTTCTGCCTCTGCCTCCCAAGTTCTGGGATTACAGGCATGTAGGATGCCTGGCTCTTTTGTATATGAGTAGCAATTTTTCCCCAGAATCACTTGATGAAAATACTATTTTTCTTCATTGTATTGTCTTGGCACTTTGTCAGAAATCAATTCACTTTAAGTGTGAATGTTTATTTCTGTAGTCTCATTTTGATTCCATTGATCTATATGCCTGTCTTCATATCCATACCTCATTATTTTGATTATTGTAATGTTGTAGTAAGTTTTGAAATTGGAGAGCAAGAGTCTTCTAGCTTACTGTTTTTCAAGACTGTTTTGGCTGTTCTGGGTCCCTTGAATTTGCTTATGAATTGTAGGATCTAAAATTGATTTTGTAAATCATTGCAAAATCAGCTAAAATTTTCATAGGACTTCCATTGACTATATAAATTGACTTGGATGTCATTTTAACAGTTGTAAGTCTTCTGATCCACGAATGTGGAACATCAGCCCATTTATTTAGGCTCTCTTTAATTTTTCAAAAATACTTTGTAGCTTTCGCAGTATAAATTCTACTTTTCTTTTGTTAAATGTATTTTTCCAGTGCTATTGCAAATGGACTTTTTCTTAATTTTCAGACCGTTACTGTAATTGACTAGATACTTGGTCATTTTTGAATATTGGTCTTATATCCTGTAAATTTGTTGAACTCATTCTAATAGTTTGAGCTTTGGTTTGTTTTTCTGGAGCGGGGAGTGCCGGCCATCAAACTCGGCCTTGTGCTTGCCAGGTGAGGGCTCTACCACTGAGCTGAGTCCCAGCCCTAGTTTGGGTTTTGTTTTTGTGGTACTGAGGGTTAAACCCAGGGCCTTCTTACTGAGCTCCACCTCCAGCCCCTTGAGTAGCAAAGTTGCCCACCTTGGGCTCAGATTTGTGGCCTCTCTCACCCTCAGTTTCCCAGAGTGCTGGGATTACAGGTGTGTGCCATCATGCCTGGCTGAGTTCTAATAGTTTTTTAGTGGATTCCTTAGCTGTTCTAAAGATGAGATCATGTTACTATAAATAGAAACTGTTTTTCCTCATTTCCAAAACCGATGCCTTTCATTGATTTCCTTATCTAAGTATCCTGGCCAGTCCTTTCAGTACCGTCTTGGGTAGACCAGGTGAGAGCTGGTATCCTATCTGTTCCCCATCGGAAGGGGAAAGCATTCACACCTATTCCTTTTTTTGTTGTTTTTTGTTTTTTAAAGCAGGGCTCACTATGTAGTTGAGGCTGATCTTGAACTCGGCTGATCTTGAACTTGCTATGTAGCCCAGGATGGCCTCAAACTTGAGGCAGTCCTCCTGCTTCAGCCTCCCAAGTGCTTAGATTACAGGCATGCACCCTCACACCTGACCAGCATTCACTCTTCTACTGTTACTTAAGATACTAGTTGTGGATTTCCATAGATGCCCTTTATCAGGCAGAGGAAGTTGTTTTCTGTTGCTAGTTTGTTGAGTGCTTTTATCATAAAGAGTCTTGTTTAGGCCTTGTCTGTCTCTTGTGCCCATTGTGGTGATCATGGTTTTAGGCCTTTAGTTTTGAACGGTAAACAATCCTTACATTCCTGGGATAAATTTCACTCGTTCATGCAGTGTAGCACCTTTAAAAAATATTACTAAATATGTGTTGCTCACATTTTGTTGAGGGTTTTACATCTATATTTGTTGGAGATACTGGTCTATAGCTTTTTTTTTTTCCTTGTAATATCTTGGATCATTTTATCAGGTTAATACTGGCCTCATAGACTAAGCTTAGGATAGTATTTGATTCTCTTCTGGTTTAAAAAGTGTTTCTGAGGAATTGGTATCCATTCTTTAAATATTTGGTAGATAATTAAAGTGAGGCCATCTGGGACTGGGCTTTTCCTTGTGGGTGGTTTTTAAAATCTCTAGTTGTTAGTGATGTTTTCAGATCTTCTATTTATTATTGAGTCAGTTTCAGGCTTCTGTGTCTTTTAGGAGTTAGTCCATTTTAGTCTAATTTGTTGGCATACAGTTCACAGAATTCCTTCATAATCCTTATTATTTTGTATTGCTCTTTTTATAATCTTTTTTTTTCCTGCTTGCTTTTTAATGCTTTATATTTTAGAGAATTTTCCATAAAGATCCAACTCTTTCTTTTTGTTTTTTTTTTTCGGTGCTGGGGATTGAACTCAGGGCTTCACACTTGCTAGGCCAGCGCTCTACCACTTGAGCTAAATCCCCAACCTCTCAACTCATTTTTAAAGACCACATAGTATCCTATAATTAACCTGTTTATAGCCATAACTATTGTGTGTAATTCTGTAGTTAGTATCCTTTTTTGTATTTGAGTGTGTTTTTGGTAATATGTGTTTCTGAGGGTAAGTTTGTAGCGGTTGATTTGCTAGGTCAAGGGATGTAGTGTTCAATACTAATGGATGTTGACAAGTTGCCTGCCTGCCTGCCAGTCATCATTCTGGACCTTCGGAGAACCCTGAGGCAAATGACTTAATACACAGTCGCTGGCTAGGTGAGTGCAAAGAGTGGACTCATTGTTTCTGAGAGCCAGCCTTTCCCTATCAGTGAGAAACAGCCTTGTTTCCCTGAGTTTTCAGCAAAAGAACTCTAGTTTCTGTTGTGAAAGTGCGTCTATGGCCATACCACCCTGAACATGCCTGATCTCGTCTGCTGTGAAAATGCACTGGATTTTCCTTGGGAAAGTGCTGAAGATCCCGTGGTCTCCTTATTCCTTTTTCTCTGTTTTTTTCTGAACTTGGCAAGTGAAATCTGTAAAGGGAAGTCAAGTGTGAGTAGTGTTTCTGTTTTTGTTTGACAGTAAGAAATCATGGCGGAGAAAAATTATTAGGTTTGGATCAGCACATGTCAAGCAGCAATCTTCCTATTAAGGTAGGTATCCACCTGTGGTTTCCGGCTTTCAGGGCTTGCTGCTTTGGGTCGTTTCAGCCTCCTTCTGCAGTGGTGCCTTTGAGTGCCTGTTCCTAAAATTTGGAGGGCAGATTTACCAGAGAATTATGTTTCTAAATCAAATCATCTTGTGAGGACTCTAAACTTAGAATTGCTCTGGGCAATTCTAAACACGTGGGTTCCGTGTTTAGCACCCTATTAGAGGAGATGCTAGGGCCACAGAAAGGGACCAGGGCTGCAGTACTCCTGTGTCATTGGGGCAGTGATGGGGTTGTCATCTTGGTAGGCTATTTTCCCTGAAAAGAAGTTTTTTTTTTTTGTTTGTTTGTTTTTTTTTTTTCCTCGAGAAAAGATCTGTCTGTGTTCCAAGCTGGCCTGGAACTTGCTATGTAGCTCAGGCTGGGCTTGCACTCATGCTCTACCTGCTCAGCCTCCCAGAATGCTGGGATTACAGTATAGGTATGTGCCACCATACACTACTTTTGCCGACTTTTTTCTAAGAAAGAGACTTTAAGGGTCAAGTGTAGGCCTTCAACTTGGTGTCCCACTTGTATATTAAATAGACATCGGTTTCTGTTTAGTTTTAGGAAGATATTATATCACCAGCCTGTTTTGTAAACCACCAACGCCTGAGGTAGAAGATTCTTCAAAGATAATCATACTACATAATGATACACCTCCATAATTGCAGCAGCTTTAGCTTGACAGATGCTCAAACCTGTACATTCTTCTCAGTAGGAGGGATTTAACTAGAGGCTCTCAGGTGACTTCCTACTTTAGGTTAGTAACGGAGCTTGGTATAAAGCCACTGCTTTTGTATTGTGAGACCTTCCTTTAGAATGACTGTCAGTGTACTTTCTGTGGTGAAGCCTTGACAGTAGGCCCAGCAGAGGACTTTCACTATTTTGGATGTTTCCCTCTACTTAGAGTGGCAGAGTAAGGGAAATGTGTTTTAAAAATTAATGGATTTTACTTTTTGGCCTTACAGAAACTTGAACCTTAGGGTCCAGCGTTCGCCACTCCTTTAATTTCCCTTATTAACATCTTACATTTGTTACAGCTGATGAATATGATACATAACTTTTCACTAGTCTGTCATTTACATTCGGGATTGTGCTGGCTGTGAGTTCTGATGAATGCTCACCGACACACATCTGCTATTACGGTGTCTTTCAGAATTGTTTCACCGCACTAAAAATCTCCTACTCTCTGCTTTCTTATCCCTCCTTCCTTCTCCTCCCACGTGAAGCCCTGGCAGCCTCTGAGCTTTTTACATCTCTGTAGCGTTGCCTGTTCTGAATGTCACACGCTTGTGATTGTACAGAGTGTGTGTCGCCTGTGCAGATGGCTTGCTTTCTCTTAGTAATGCACCTTTAAGGCTCCTCGTTGTCTTTTCCTGGTTTCGTAACACATTCTGTTTAGCACTGAATGGTATTTTGTTGTCTTTATGTACAGCAGTTATTATCCCGTCACCTGCTGAAGGGAAAACTTGGGGGTGACCTTGAAGAAAGCTTTCTGTCAACGTCACTGTGTAGGTTTTTGTGTACACGTAAGTGTGCAGTTCCTCTGAGTGAATCCTGGGAGTATTGTCTCAGGGTCTGAAATGGGTGTCTGCCTGATGTGTCCACTTGTTCCCAATGTCTGTCCTTTTCCTGACAGTGCCTCCTTACCCCTGGCAGTGTGACCAGGCCTGCCTCTGCCACGCGTTTCCCTTCTGTTTTTCTGAACAAATCTGGACTCAGAGGTCTTGAACGCGTATTCCAGAAAGAGTATTTGAAACATTTAATGACAAGTACTCCTTAATCGTGGTTGCTGGGCTCCATCTACCCCTTTGCTGCATGTTGAACTTCTTATTTTGGTTTGTCTGGTAGTAATTTACCTAAAGTGGAATAACTGTCTCAACTCTTACGTGATCATTTGAGGATTTTAAAAAAAATCTTGGTAGAATCTGTATGACATAAAAATTGCAATTTAAACCATTTTTTTTCAATTAAGAGAAGACATTTTATTTAGAGGACAATTTACTTAAAAGTGGTGGAAAAGGGGGAAAAGGAGATGATAGCTACTCGACGAGTAGGGAGCATTCGAGCGAAATACTCCTTTAAACCATTTTTAAGGGTAAAAATCAAGGGCATTCATTAGGGTCACACCATTTTGCAGCTGTCACCACTGTTTCCAGAATTATTTATTGTAGGGATATGATCATTTTAAAAGGGGAACTTAAAAATCCATTTGAACCTTTATTTGGTGAAATGGTTCTCTTAGTTTATCCTAAATTTGCTGCAGTGGCTATGGACAACAGTTTTTTTTCTTTTTGGTGGTAC
Organism: Hystrix cristata; assembly: GCA_004026905.1. NCBI lineage: Eukaryota > Metazoa > Chordata > Mammalia > Rodentia > Hystricidae > Hystrix > Hystrix cristata. The sequence continues at coordinate 134,776 of PVJO010001495.1, read as the reverse complement.
TGATGATTGAACCTAGGGTCTTTGCCCTGAGCCCCATCCCTAACCCTGTTTATTTTTTGAGACAGGGTCTCACTAAGTTGCCCAGGCAGGAGTTGGACTTGTGATCCTCCTGTCTCAGCCTCCCAGTATGCTAAGATTTTAGGCGGTGAGTTAGCACACCTGGTTTGGACAACAATGTTTGTCTTTCTCATGTTACATATATTGTTTTTCTTTGGCTAAAACTTAGTCAAAAGAAAGATATGACCATATCTAATTATAGGAAATGTTGGGTGGTATAGTCTAGCTGTGTATAAGAGGAAATTGGTTTGGTCGTTAGTTGGCATTCTTAGCCATATAAGATTGTGATACCATATACATACTTATTTTGATCTTTCTGAGATGACAGGACAGTAAATGCATGGTTTCTTAGTTCTGGATACTTTTTCAGGAAAGCATTTTTCCATCTCTTGCAAACTTCAGTGATCTTATCCTTTTAACACAGAGCTTCCAGGAATAAATAAAATCATAAACACTTGTTTGTTAATGACATTTTATAAAACTCTCAGGAGGGCCACAAAGAGCTTTCACAATAATAAGTTTGGTTTTTATGGTCATATATTTTTAAACTGTTAGGCCTGATGTGCTCCACCCTCAATTTGGTGCCAGGATAATAGGCTACTCTAGGGTTTACTTGTGGCATTGGTGTTCTTCTGTGTCTTTAAGAAGGAAAGGATGTGAAATTTGGACTTGGAGAAAGGATTTCTTAGTAAGAGCAAGTGATTCAGAGAGAGGAATGGCATGAAACTTCGTTTCTTAATAAAATTCAGGAATAAATTGGCATTATTTGTCTGTGTTTCTTTCTTAATAATTGAACCACTGTATGTAGCTGGTAGCTTCTTAGCATTTAAAAGTGACTTCACCTGCCTAGCTGATTGGCTTGGTGGTGTTTTGAACATGTTTGGTATACCTCAGCTTGCTGGCAATTGGAGTTTGCGGTCAACATTAATTTTAAATAAACGCCCACTGTTTTGAGAAACTCCCACTCCCATAAGGAAAAGTGTTTCATCTGAGCTGCCAGTTGCCAGGAAGAACTGTATGAGCACTGTGGAAGTTTTTGCAAGTTAAAATTAGGGCTGTCCCTTCGTTTGTCCTTCTCAGGGTTCTGACGGTTGGTTGTGGTTATGGACCTGTAGAGCACTCTTTAAACTCAGTCAGCAAATTGGAAGCATTCAGCTCTTTATCTTCTTATAATCTCAGCATAGAGACTGTATCCTCTCAAATACGTCCTTAACATTCTCACACGGAATGGCTGGCTTTCATTTCCTTTACTCCTGAGCCACTGTGCGAGTCTTTATTATAATTCCAGACTCTGTGCTGCCACTCAGTAGAGAGGGCCAGGCGAGTGTACAACGTGTGCCGTCGTGGCTGACTGCTGTCTGAACTTGCTGCTTTGGGAACTGTTAGGAGAACAGGAACACCTGCCTCCTTTGGCTACATAATTTCTGATTTTCAAAAAAAATATACTTAGGAAGTGCCAAGGCTATGTAGAATGTCAAAAAATGTAGTTATGTGCCAAGTAACATTTTAGTTAACAGTTTTCATGGTTTGGCTGTAGAATGTCCCCCAGAGACGCAAGGGCTCGTGTGTGTTTGCTTTGGCCTCGTGGTCAGGAGTCTGTGGCACCTTGAGGAGGTGGGGCTGAGTCTTTGACGAGAACACTGGGGCCTGGGTCTGTTCCTCTCTCTTTTCTGCTATGAAATGTGTAGCGTCTGTACAGTGTGATTGCTACCGTGATGCTCTGGCCCACCACAGTCCAAAGTGACCATGCACTGATGGATGTCTCGGAAACTGTGAGCCAGAACAGATTAAAAAAATTGGAAGTACCTCAGGTATTTTGTCACAGCAACAGAAATCAGACACATTAGTCAGTTTCCTAGTTTCTGTAGCAGGAACTCCAAACCCAACACCTACAATTTAAAGGAGGAGAGGTTTAATTTGGCTCAGTTTTAAGAGGACTTAGTGGTCAGCTGGCTGTAAGGCAGAAACATCATGGAAGAAGGGCACAGTGGAGCAGAGATGTTCAGTTCATGGCAGCCAGGACGCCGAGCAGGGGAACAGTACCAGGGAGGAAGGGGCAAGGGACCAGATGTAGGACCTCAAGTCTGTGCCTTCATGACCCACCTGTTCACACCTGGAAGTGCTTTCTAATCCCTGGGCAGTTCAGCTCCTGTCAGTCGTGTTGGCAATCCAGTTTTTCCATCACAACATATATGACGGTGGTTCCATACTGTCATCACCACCTGCTGAGGCGAGAGCGGCTTCTTAGTTTGCTCTGTAGGATGTTTGCCCGGGGCTTGAAATCACCCGATCATGCATTGTGTGAAAGCGTCTTTGTCGATAAGCGACGTGTGGCCATGGGGTCTGCTTGTGCTCCGTCCTCAGGCAGACCAGGCAGCCCTGCACTGTGGACCTGCCGGTCAGGCAGCGCCCGGGAGCCCTTCTGAAGGGCAGCACTGGGGCTCACTTCGGACCGTCCAGGGTCGGACGGACAGCTGGTTCCCGTGTGCACTGAAGCTGGAGGAGCCCTGGCTGGAGAGCTTTTCCCTGAGTCTGTAAATGAAGGAGACCGCCAACGGGTGTGAGAGGTTATCCTAAAACTTCAACTCAGATGCTATTTATATAATGAAAAATCTGGTTTAAAAGTTTTTTCAAGTATATTGTAGTTAACCGTCTAGGTAGGTGGCAAATATCAAGCTATCTTTCTGTTGTTTTCTGGTCTTTAGTCTGAGAGCAGTTGAAGTGAGAACATGTCTCAATGGTGGAATGAAGACCAAGTTCTTGTGCGTCTTGGAAGCCAGCCTCTGACTGACCGACAGAGAATCAGGCTTGCTGGAGGCTATGCCTCGGGTTCCGACCTCCCAGGTTAAGGGCTGTACTGGAAGGTGTGTTTGGAGGGAGATAGGGCTGAGGGAGGGAGTCGAATTCATGACACTCGAGCTCTTTAATATTTAAAAACAAAAAACCTCATGTCTTAAAGGACAAAAAAGAAATCTTTAGCCTGACAACACTAACTCAATTTCACTGATTTCGAGAGGGCAGAAGAACATTCTACCTAGAATGTTAGGGTTCTTGCCAAGTGAGAACTTCTGTGTCAGTCTGCGGGGCAGGGTGATGGATTTGAACTCATCACTTAAGGAGTACTTGCATTTAGGTCTAAATAATTTGAATATGCCTGCTAGTTTGTGCATTTTTATTCAGGAGAGGGGTCTCCAAAGAGGCTGTGTGTGTGTGTATACACGCACACACACTGTAGACTTTTCTCCTCTTAGGATATAAAATAAAGTAACATAATGGATTTCTACAGGGAATATTGCCTTGGTTTTAAAGTTTCTTGTTTGAAGGCTCATATGTATTTTTAAAAGAATGCCAGAGTGTTTTAGTCTAGCTTTATTCAGTTTAGGAATGAAAGCCTGCTCCTGATTTCTGCACACCTGCTTTACTGTGGCTGGCCTCACTGCACACCCTCCTTGGCATTGCTTTCTTCGTCTCTTCTGATCCACTTATTTTTTTTTCTTTTGGTGCTGGGGATCAAACTCCGGACCTTGTGCTTGCTAGGCAAGTGCTGTACTGCTTGAGCTAAATCCTCAACCCCCCAGTTTTTTTTTAAACTTTCCACTTCATTTTACTTTTCCCTCCACTAACCTCTCCTTCCCCAGGCTCATCTTTTACCATGGCTCTTACTAAAACTTCAAGGCACCAGTGGCTTCCCAGCACTTGTTCACTCTCTCTCTTCCCTGTATTTCTGTGGTATTTGTCACACAAGGTTTTCTTTCTGGCTATTTACCACTTACTGTGTGCCTGAGACAAGTTACTTTACTTCTATGTACCTCAGTTTTTGAATCTGTAAAATGAGTACAATGAAGAAACCGATCCCAAAGTTTTGGTGTAGATTGCTCATAGTAATGGTCCATAGAGGAGAGCCATAATTAGTGTCATCATTATCATCGTTATGGGATATTTTCTGTCCTTTTCTGGCTCCGTGTCCTGCTTTCTACTTAAACGTCCCCTACCCCCACCTGGGTGTGACCGGCAGAGGGTGTGGTGGGGAGACTTCCTCAGCTGTTTGTTCAGTGGAAGGTGAAGGGTCCCCTTCACCCGGAAGTGGCCGGAACCAGGAGTGCCTGTGTATCTAAGCCCTGACCGAAGCTCAGTTCCTCCCAGAGACCACTGTCCGTGTTAGTGCCATAAGAGGTAGCCTAGTCCTTTTCTGCTCAGCTTTCTCAGCCCTGCTAAATGTGTTGCAGTTTTTCTCAGTTGCTTTTAAAATTCAAATTTACAGAAAGATAGAAAAAACGAAGAGAGTATAAGAACAACCATATTCTCCATTCTGATTGATTCACTGTTGACATTTACCCCATCTGCATTGTCATTGTTTGTGTGTCTGTGTGCACACAGTACTGTTACTTTCTGAAGTATTTGAGAGGAAGGTGCATACATCAGGACACATTGCCCCTTAATATTTTCACTTTTTATTTCCTAAGAGGGTTATTCTCTAACGTAACACAATACCGTCAACCTCAGTAAATTTGAAATTGATGTAAGACTTTTATCTAATTTGTGATCATATTTCAATTTTTTCTACTGACCCAGTAATGTCCTATTGTACAGAATTTCTGTTTTCCCTTTAGTATTGGACCAAGTGTAGGATCAAGTACTGGATTTTTAATTGTCATGTGTTTTTAAAAATCTCCTTTGATATAGATCCTTTTCTTCTTCTTCTTTTTTTTTTTTTGATATAGATCCTTTTCGTAGCCTTTGTTTTTTAGTGAGGTTGATGTTTTTGAAGACTGCAGCTCCCTCCTGTTTTTAAAAATAGAACCTTTCTCATTTGGATTTACCTGGTGTTCCCTCCTGAGTAGGTTGAGATTCTTACCTGCTCAGGTGACGTTATTAAGGACACATGTCCATTTGCCTCTCGCTGGGTGATGGCAGTTTCGATCATCCAGTCTAGGTGTGGCCCCTTTCTCCACTGTACTGTTAGTCTGTTTTCCCTTCTGACAATTAATCTGTGTGTGGGGAAGCACCTTAAGCCCATGTAAATATCATACTCTGTCAAAATTTCTCTTAGATTTGGCAGCGTGACTCTTTACAGTGATGGCCAGGATGGCATCTTCTGAAATTAAGAGTCTTCCTTCTCCTTCTTTATTTATTATTTCTACGGATTCTAAGGTTCTTATTTTTCAGTGGGTTATAACTTAGTCCTGTCCCCAATTATTTTTGTGGTCCAGTTGTTCCATGATTGGCAGTTGGAACCCCATAAGCTGGCTTGGGGTCATTGTGGCATATCCACATTCCCTGTGGCCTGCCTGTCTTGGTAGGTGGCCACATCGTCTGTCTTTGTGATACCCTTCTGAGGTCACCAAATAAATTTTATGTGTTGTATAGCTTTTAAGTAGACTCTCCCTTCAATGTCTTTCAAATTTGGGGAGAATCTGTACTGACATATTTGAGTGATGTATAAGTAGACCTACAGAAACTTAATTTTCTGTAGTTATTTGTAGTATCTGCTACAATTTCCATTTGCAATAATGAGTCATTTAATGGGTTATGCACTTTATTGGGTGCCCCGAATTGATTTCTGAGCTGCCCGGGGTCTCCCTCTACTGGTTCTGCAGCGCATGTTCACTTTTCTGGGGTTAAGGGACACGGAGTTCTCTTTCTGCCCATTTTCTTTTTTTTTTTTTTTTTTTTTTTTTTTTTTTTTTTTTTTTTTTTTTTTTTTTGGTTGGTTGATCTCTCTTTAGTTATTATAGAAATATACATCATTATCCAATACAACCTTCTTTTGAACTGTTTTGATTTCCTAAATATATCAAGAATATGTTTCCATGTTAAAAATTATGTATTTCTGCATCATTACATTAATATTTTCATGTATTCTATTACATGAATGTTCTTTTAAGCATTTAAATAATCCATTTTTTTAATAGTCCACTTTTTTAGGCCTTTATGTCGCTTATTTTTTCCATTTCAAGTAGTATATAAAAGTGAGCATCCCTTATTAAGTAGAGTTTGATAGGTAGGTAGGATTTGACAAGTAAAAATATAGAGAAGGGAGACTTTAGTCAGAAAAAAATTATCTAGGACAAATTTAGACAATTTGTCCAGGAAGCAGGACATTCAAGTGGGGCTGAAACATGGTTGGCTAATAGTGGGAAATGAGACTGGAAAGCAGGTCCTTTGAGACTTTCTCTATGGAATTGATAGACTTCAACCATAAGAAAAATAGCAGGAAATGTAGTGCTTACTACGTGGGAAGCCCAGGGCAGCTGGATTAGGGGCTCAGTGCTGCTGCTCCATCCCTTGCCTGTGTCTGCAGCTTCTGTCCTGTCTGGGTGGGGAGAAAGGGTCCCCAAGGGCCCTCCAGAGAGCAGCCAGCTGCTCAGGTTATAGGCCTGCAGGCAGGGCTGCTTTGAGGCCAGGCCGAGAAAACACAGGCTGATGGACTTTTGAGAAAAGAACTCTGTGAGAAGACTGGTGAATTCAGTCTTATGCACATCGATCTTTAAGTATTTTTGGTGTAGCATGACTCAATCTAATTTGGTTTGTTCTTGGGTCAACTATTCTGTGCAGGAAATCAAAAGAGAGCCAGAGGCTTCCCCTCTTGCCTGGATTTGCCAGGATTCTGTTTCAAAGTCCCCTCGGTTTTAAACTCTTCCTCCCTGCAGTACATCCTGTGTGCCATTTTCAGAGTCACCTTTATAATGTTTGCCTTTTCAATTACTATTTTTTTGCATTGCTTGGGGATTAAACCTAGGACCTTGTGAAGGCCAGGCAAATGCTGTGCCAGTGAGCCGCACACCAGCCCTCACGTTGACTTTTTATACTGTCCCTGCGAGGCTCAAAAACCTTCAGCACCCATCCCTGGACCCCCCAGTACATTAGATGTAACCTTTTGTCACTCAAGGTCTTTGGTAGTTTGTTCCCAAGTTACATTTCCATTTAAAAATTTTTTTTAACCTCCTACTTTGCATGCGAATCTTGAGTTAACTGGATTTCTGCCATTCCATTAGTGCACCAAGATTTTTCCCACATCTGGTTGTCTGTTTTCACTTTTCTCAAAGCTACAGTGTTTGCAGCTCGATAGAGATGTGGAGTCCAAGAATTGGTTGCACACGCTAGGATGTTATGTAAAAGTACTAAGGTTTATACCCAAGCAGGTAGAGTAAACCTTTTAGACAATTACTTAAAATCTCAGTCCTTACATTTGAAATAAAGGCTGATTGGCTTTTTTCATTCCATATTGATTACTAAGCTTGGTCTAATTCAAGTGTAGCACCTTCGAGGGGAGGTTGTGGAGACCCGGACAGACTGGCAAATGAGCACTTCACATCTGCTGCTGCTGCTGGAAAAGGAGAGGGGACAGACACTGGGAGGGCTTCTGAGAAGGGGGTGGCATTTCTGTCTGAGTCTTGAAGGATGTGTGGCTCCGGCAGATAAGGGTGGGATGGCACTTCAGGTAATGGGTTCACTTGGATGTCAGCACTGAAGGTCAAAGATGTGGGTTTGAGATGGTGAGAGGTGTGGAGGCAGCTGTGATTTGCACTGTGTCTGTGACAGAATTAGTCGCCTTCTAATACCTGTGGCTCCAGGAAGAGGAGCAAGTAAGGTAATAGAGCAGTGCCTTTTCTCCCAGTGTGTAGTGACTAAATACAGAGTCTATGAAGAGGGCCAGTGTATTAGTCACTTTGCCATTGCTGGGACAAAATACCTGACACCCGCAACTGGGAGGGGAGGAGAGGTTTACTTGCAGCATTTCTCAGTGGGTTCAGTCCATGGTGGATGGCTCGAGGCAGGGGGGCATGGAGAGCAAAGCTACTCACCCCGTGGCAGCCAGGAAGCAGGAGAGAGGGGAGAAGGTGGGTCAAGAATAACCCTTCTAGAAAGGTCACATCCAAGTGACTCACCTCTTCTGACCAGCCCCCACCTCCTAACAGCACATTCAGTCCGGAAAGCTCCACCTCTGAACACATGAGACTTTTGGGGGACATTTTAGATCTAAAAATACCCCTTAGCCACGTCTAGGCCAGGAACGTACTCTGATGGGTCCCCTCACAGTGAGAGATGCCATAAGTTCAGGAATCTCAACAATGTATTTTCTTTAAGTAATATGCCATTCATGCTATTTCTAAATATAAAATGAATAACATTTATAATTGCTCAAATTTTGTTATCTTTTAGGAGAAAAAACTATTTTGTTAAAAATAAACTTTTAAAAAATTTAAGACAAATACTTGCCATAGAATACAACGTGTGACTAACAGAAAAAATTAAAAATCAGTAGTAAGTCGAGATGAATATGGACTACCTTGGTGCATGTGTATTTTATACATGAGACACCCTGATTTCTTTAATGCTTAAAATATATTGGGTTTCTATCCCTTGTAATTCAGGGAGTGTATATCAAGTTGTGTTTTCTCAGGTAGATTTGGAAAGAGAGGGCACTGCCTTTCTTTGTTGTTGTTATGCAGTGAAGACCCTTGCCCACTAAGGGTTCCTTTATTTTTACCTCCTTAACATTGACACCAGCCAGGGAGCTGTAGATGCTACAAGCAGAGGCCATCATAAGCACGCAGAGGTTTTGCTGAGAGACTTGTGCCCAAGGAAATGGAGTTAGTGTTGGAAGTTTTGTTTTATAGCCAACTGTAGCCCAGCCTCTGCTGTGTGGGCTGTGCCAAGACAAACAGGCTTACTGTAGAATGTGCAGAGCTGTGGCCTTGGTCAGACAGGGGTGCAGGAGCACGGAGAGCTGACCCTTCACAGTGGATTCTTCTCTTGCCAGTACCTATAATTGAAACCCTGCCTTTCAATAAAGAGGAAGAAAGGAAAGAAAGAGACAAGTCAGATTGAAAATTTTATGTTAGCAATCAGACTCCACTTTAGATAAAATAATGATTGAAATACAGCTTTATTTTTGTATCAGGTTATGCTTAGAAAGCTGGTTGCTAAACCAGGAAGCTCAGCTTTCACAATTCGATGGTAAATCCAGGGTGGAAAAAAAAAAATCACCCAGATGGCATTTGCGGGAGATTACTGGCTGATAATCCTTCCTTGTCCTAGAATATTAACTCTGCCCTGGGATAGTTGTGGTCAGCTGACTTATTTAAAAATATTGTAGTTTCTTATGATTTTGACAGTGTCAAGCATTTGCTTGAACTTTTCAGACATCTGAGCGGTACTTAGGAACCCAGAGCCCGGCCCTCCTTTGTTTACTGAAGAAAGCTCCACGCCCCTGCCCAGGTTGCTCTTTGTTGACCAGACTTGACAGCAGGTGGTGAACAGAGCCTCTCCTAAGGTTGCTCAGAAGTCATTTATTAAAAGGCCTGCTTGCCAGGGCCGCACCTGGTCCCGGACACCGGGGCGGGGCCTCCGAACTGGGAAGACAGTCTCGGTGAGTTGCACTGTGCAAAGGGAACCAGGCCAAAGGGGCACGCGACTGCAGAGCGAGTTCAGACTGTGAGGCCATGCGTTCTGCCTCTGCCCGGAATGGATCGCAGAGACGCGGACTTATACGAAGACTACAAGTCCCCGTTTGATTTTGATGCAGGAGTGAACAAAAACTATCTCTACCTGTCCCCTAGTGGGAATTTGTCTCCACCTGGATCACCTACTCAGAAATTAGGTAACTACTAATTTTATCAAGTTAGGTTGCTTTCATCAAGCCTAGACATAACGGGGTTTATCTGGTTTTAAAATTACTAGTGTAAAGATTTACCAAGGTGTTGCTATGCTGTAAGTAGTTAACAGAGCCGTTTAGGTTCAAAGCAGAGAGAGGTTGGCTTGTTATATTTGGCCAGATGTGTTTAGTATGTGTGTGTATACTAGGAAGTCAGATTTTAAAATTAGTATTGTTTCTGTGCTAATCTGATCACTTTGAGTCTGTTGAGCTTGTTACTAGCTGATGACACAGAAGAGGAGGGATTGGAAGGCAGTGGTTTCTAGTTGCCTCTGTAATTTATGAAGACTGCCTTTATTTTTGTCTTTGGTAAAAGCAAGATTTAGACACCTGAAGCACTGACTTGAATTCAAGGGCCTGATACAGATGTCCTGGATTTCGTTATTGAAGACTAAGAGCAATTTAAGAAATAGCTAGGCAAGAGATGGCTTTAAAAAAGAAAAACTCAAAAGAAAGGTACCTTTGGAAGCAGTTTTTCCTCACTTTGTGCCAGTATGAGAGTGTCCTGGAGGCTGGAGCTCTGGTCAGGGAGGATTCCAGTTTATCAGCACACGTCCAGGCCGTCATTTTACGGCCAGCTGTGGAAGGTGGCTGAATGACTTCCCCTCTAGCCAGCCAGGGAAACAACCAGGTTTTCCTAGAAGGAGTTAATAAGTGAAGACTAGATTGCATATTTTTCTTTTCTTAAATTAATATTTATTGGTACGTGTTTGATACACATAATGATCACATTCACCATGGGGAATTCATACCTATACATAGTATATCTTAATTCTTTTTTTCCCCATTCCCCTCCCTATTTACAAAACAATGTTTTTCTTTTTAAAGAAGAAACATGGGTAATTTAGAAAACAAATGGTACAGGGTACACACGAAACCCAGTTGTACGTATTCGAGCCTTGCGTATTTGCTGACCATGGGAAGTGCGCTAATGCGGTGTTCCCTAATTCTTGCTTGCAGTTGGTTACCACCTTTCTGCAGTTTGGATTTCCAGGAAGGGGAAAATGTGGAAATAACGGAGGGGCTAGAGTCTCTGGAAGTGGGGGGCCTTAGGTGGCAGCCAAAGTCTGCTGACCAGCTGGCCTGCCAGAACCTTCTCCTTTGTGGAGGTTCCCACCTTTTCTCTATGGCCCACTTTGGAATGTGTAATAAAGGGGTCTGGGCTTCCTCTTTGCCCAGCCCCTAAAGGGGTCAGAGAAGCACACACGGGGGTGGGCTTGGGGACAGGACTAGATCTCCATAATAAAGCCTGCGCGACAAGGAGCCATAAATGCCTTTTGGAGGGCAGCACTGTGACTTCAGGCTTGCGAGATCCCAGGAAGACAAAGACAGCTTCTTCTGTTTCGCTCCTTCACTTCCCCAGTTCCACTAATGGCCACCTTCAGATGTTAGCCGTCAGAGCAAAGGCAGTTACAGGCAAGGGTGTCCCTCTAGGCAGAAGTTTAAGAATTGTCTTCACAATTCCTAGTAGCACTAGGAGGGGCTGGGAATTGTGGGATTAAAAATTTTTATAAAAAAGCAAACAACCACAACCAGAAACAAAGTCATGTACCTATGAGTGCTCGAATTTAGTCGTTTGCATGAATGGAAAGAAGAAAGAGGGAGTGGGTAATAAAATAAGTAGAAACCACCATAAGCAGTCATCTGGTGAGAACACCTGATTTAGGTAGGGGGCTTGCTCTGCTGTCCGGCTGGCCTCAAGCTTGTGGGCCTCTTCCCTCTCTGAGAGTGTCGTATCACAGGTATGTGCCACAATCCCTGGCTTTGTGCCGAGCCTAAAGTAGCCAGATCTTGTACACGTGGGGACCTAAAAAGTGATTGCGAGTCTTTGTGTTTGGGATACATTAGGGCAGTTTTTTATTTTTATTTATTTTTTGGAGGGGGATGTGGGGATCAAACTCAGCGTCTTGCACTTGCTTAGCAAGTGCTATACCACTGAGCTAAATGCCCAACCACTGGGACAGATTTTTTAAACCCGGGACTTCTGCATTCTTCTGGTGCGACCAACCCATGCTCAGAGGCACCTATCTGTTGGCTCATAATCCTCATAAACACAGGTGTCTATAACTGAAGCAGATTTTATGAAACAGAACTTACCTTACTGTGTGTGTTGTACTCTGGTATTTTTACTGTTCAGTTCTGTTTGTTTCTCTTTTAATGCTTGTCTGGTACCACTGCTGGATGAATTTCACAGCTCATAGTTTGAAAACAATGATTTATAATAAATTTTAGAATTTGGAATATAAACTCCCTTAAGGGGTATTAGTTTGTCTTTTGTTGTTGTTGTTCACTCCTCTTTTCCCAGGAATCTGGAATAGTGCTTGGCATTTGTAGCTCAACAACTACTTGTTGAATGAGTGAATGAATGAGTGAATGGAACTGAGCCCCCCAGGTCGTTTCACAGAGGCGAGCATTGATCCTGGACAAGATGTGTGGTGTCCCCAGCTCGCCACGTCCAGGCTGAGCTGGACTAGCACTTATCTCAGTTCGTAGCCGGTGGTGGTTTTTTAAGACCACAGCACCTGGACCTCTCTGGAAATGGACAGTACAGGGCAGGTTAATCATTGAAGGCGTAACCTCTTCTTCGGGTGAGGGTTCCCTGGGGGGTGGCTGTCTGCTCCTGTGCGCCCCTCAGACCGAGTGCTTCATTCCATCTTTGCAGCTGCCCCCTCGGCATGGGGGTGTCACAGCTGCTGTCCTTTGTGGCATTTCTCTCTTCCTTTCTGTGAAAACCCCTGAGGATAATTTCCCAGATATTATCTATGTGGCATCTGTCTTCCTCTTAAAACTTTTCTAGGAAACATCAGGAAGGCACAGACCTGACTTTGAGCAAGTTTAGTTATTTCTAGTGAATTTAGAAATTATGAGCAATTAAAAAAATCGGTTTAATCGGTTTAATGCTGTCATATTTGAAACTCTGAAGAATGAGAAGTCATAATGTCTTACCTCATAGTTCTTCTTTTTATTCTGTTTTACCCTTTTCGATTTCTACTCTGTGTGATTCCTACTTAGTGGTTTAATGCTTCTTACAAGTGCGCCCCCCCCCCCCCGGTCACAAAGGCCACAAACAGCAAACACAGCTAGGATTTACACAGTGAAAACTGGAGTAGAACTGAGCTGCTGAGGTTATTCCTGGGAAGGAATTTTAAGGATGGAAGAGACTTCCTTTCTGGGGACTTGCAGATTTCTCCGTGACTGCCCGCAGATGTCTCCGTGGTCTCTTGTGGAGTCCTAAGCTGGTAGTTTTACATTTGATTTTTGGAGGGTGGAGTGGTGAGAGGAGATGGTGTGCAGAAACTGATTGAAGGCCCCCTTCCCCCTTTAAAATTGAGAACTAACGGGGTCAGTTTAGGAATATCTGGAATGAGCAAGTGAATGAATGAGGTAATCGTATCTTCCTCCTCCACTCTTGCTATGAGGTTTTGAGGTGACTTTTTCCCTCTGGTGGGGGATTGTCCTCCCAAGCCGGTGTTCTGAGGAGCACCCTTCTTCCGCCTGCCCCGGCTCCCACACCCGCCTCTCCCTTTTTGCCTTAGTCCTGTCCTTCCTTCCTCCTGTCTCCTTTCTTCTTCCAGTAACCATCATATTGCTCAGCTAAGCTCTGGGGGTTCCTGGCTCTTCCCCCAAATGGAGTAGATCAAGTCTCCCTAGCTTTTTTTTCCTGCTGCCTTGATTACAATTATTCTGCTCCTGCAGCCTGAAGATTTTATTTTTCTCACCGTGGGCAGATAAAGGGACATTACAGCCTTGAGAATCTGAAGTTTTTCTTGGCCCTTGTGAAGGTGCTCAGCATCAGGCCCCAGATGCTGGCCATAGATGTCTGCAGATGCTGCCTTGCCTCCAGTCAGGGGTCCTCGCCCTGGGGCAGTGCTGTCCCTGCAGACACTCATTTTCACTTCTCACTTGATGTGGGGATCCTACTCAGGATGGAGCCTGCACCCCAGAGAGTAGTCGGCTCCAAGGGACCATCAGGTCACGAGCAAGAGGCCCTATCTTCACCGAAGAGAATCGCCTTGGTGTGGGGACCTCAGATAGCTCACCCCTCTTCTCCTTGGATTTTGTTATAACCAGAAACACAGAGCAGGTACACAGAGTGGGAGCCGAAAGCACAGATTTGTAAGGGGAAAATATCTTGTGATCTTTTTGGATATTACCACTAAAGATAGGAGCTCTTTGTATGGTCTGTAGGGTTAAAAAGAGGGATGTTTATTTCCTCTTGTTTGTGCTGAGATGAAATAATCCCAGAGGCTGAAGTTTCTTACTCCTTTTCGGGTCTGACAGTTATTGTTGCCTATTTGGAGACTGAAAAGGACAGGTATATGCAGTTTTATTTTCTAGCTCAATTATATGTCAGCATATTTGTTCTTGGATAGACAGGTTGTGACTAAATACCCGATACCTTATGCTTTTCTGGCATCCTCTTTCTTCTTTGTTGGACTTTCCTGGGACCAGCTGACATCGTCTGCCCTGCAGGGCACCAGTTGTGCCTTGTCTGTGTAACCAAGGTGTCTCTTTCTGTAACATGAGGTGTGTGACCTGCTCCAAATAGTACCAATCCAGGTTGAAGTTATTTCTTTAGAAAAGTGACATTTTATATCTGCTTTAAATAGGAAAGTCTTTGTTGATAAGATGTCGGAGAATGTAATACCTAAAAAGCTGTAAATATAAGGTGTATCATGAAGGCAGACTGTGTGTTCTTCTCTTTCCCTGTGACTCACCTGTGTGTGTACTTGCCGGTGACGCGTTTATTTGGAGACTGTTCTGGGACATCTGTGTGCTAGGCGCTGAGCTGTACAGCCTGTTCGGAGCCTGCAGGGAGGGAGCGGGACGCATAGGCCACAGGCTGCGGGTTTTACTCATAGCTTGTTCCCAGAGCCAGGGCATGCTTCTGGGCCTCTGTCACAGCGAGCAGGGGCGATCCTCCAGGAGCAAGGACAGTTAAGACTGAGGGGCGTAAATGAGTGAGACTTGGAGACAGGCAGGGATTTTCAGAGAAGTAACGCGTGTGAAGACGCACAGAGTAGGCTTGGAGACAGCGAGATGGGTACACAGGATTGTGAATACAATTAATGCCACCAGATTGGACACTCTAAAATGGCCTAACATGGCATATTATTATGTATTTTCCCATAATTTAAAAAATGGACCCTGAGTACAGGATGTAGGTTTGTGTTAATGTATTCTTTTAATTCATAATCGTGTCACCCTGGGTGAACTTGGGATTCGAAGGGTTAGTAGGTGTGGACAGTAACAGGAGATGGAGTAGGTGAGTTTCCTGGGAGGTAGGAAGCTGGGGACAGACAGAAAGCAAGGGGAGCTTTGGAATGAAGCTCACTCTGGAGCGGGGTGCTGAGTGCCTGGAGGGGGCAGAGTCCATCCAGGCGCTCAGGGGCAGGACTCTCAGGCAGAGGCGGGCCTGAACTGAACCTGAGCCACGAGGCAGGGCTGGGATGGGGGCTGAGGAGTGAGGACGATTAGAGAGGGGCCAGGAGGCCTCTCAGAGAGGTGGGAGGGCAGGACCTCTGGGCGGGCAGAGGGAGAGTGATCAGAGGACAGAGATTTCCAGCTGGAGTCCACCGTCAGATGCCTGATGTGGCAGTGACTGAAGCTTGCTCAGTCAGAGGGGTGGAGATGGGTTCCAGGGGCCGAAGGGTGAGGCTGAACGCCCAGCCTTGTAGGGGGTGTGTAGGAGGAGTGGTGGTGTCCTGGAGAGTGGGGAGGACAGGCAGCAACAATCCTTCCATGTGCTCACTTTCATGGATGATGGGCTGAGGACTTCTGAGGATAAACACTTGGTCAAAGGTTGCCCAGCTAGTAAATGGCTGAATCAGCTTTTCTATTCTGTTCCCTCTGTATTAATTTCCTAGCATCGCTTTAACAAAATACTACAGCTGGGGAGCCTTACAGCAGCAGACACTGATTGTCGCACCTTTCTGGGATTTAGAAATCTGAGATGCAGGTGTCTATAGGCCCATACCCCTCTGACAAGCCCAGGCCTTTCTCTGGCTCCTCTGCTGGAGGCTGCCTGCCATCCTTGGCTTGTGGGCGCAGCACTCTGGTGTGTGCCTGCAGCGCCCTGGGTGTTGTCCCTGAGTCCCTGCTCCGGGCGTGCGCACAGCACTCCTCTGTGGGTTTCTGGGTCAGATTTCCATCTTATGCAGTCACCAGCTTTTGGGTTGTTGCTCACCCAAGTCCAGGGTGACTGCACCTTAACCCGATTACCTCTGCACAGATCTTTCACAGGTACACGAGTTAGCAGGATGAATGGGCTTTGATTAACTGACCCCAGATTTGTCTCAGATCTATAATTACATGAAAATGGCTAAAAATGTTTCAATCAAGTTTTGAAGGGAAAGCAGTTGGTTTTATTGAATAAAGGTCAGAGACAAAGGACCTAAGGGCAGAGAGAGCTGTCAGGCGGGTGCCCCAGCACCGGGCCGGAGAGAGCAGGGTGGCGCTCCTCAGCCGCTTGTGGCTTGCTTGTAGATTTTTAATTTGTATACAAAAGATGGTGGCTTTTTTTTTTCACGGTTGAAATTTGTGGAAACACTTAGCAAAGGGAGGGGGGTGGTGTGCAGGGGAAAAGAGAGAAACCTACTTTGATTAGACCCGTAGCCAGTAAGTCAGTTTGATAAAATATTTTTGACATTTGTTCTGTTCTAGGCGCTGGGGGTTCTGAGATGGAAAGATAAGGCAGTGACATCAGGACTTGATAATCTAGAACTGGAGATGTGTTTTAGGGCTGAACTCTCATATCCTCCCTCCTCTCATGTCCTCCCCTCACCTTCCCCTTGCAAATCCTCCTTCCTCTCACATCCTCCCTCTCACCTTCCTCTTCACACATCGTCTCCTTTTTACCTCCTTCTCATCTCCTCTCCCTCTCACTTCCTCCCCTGTCACCTCTTTTCCCTCTCACCTCCTCTCCCTGTCACCTCCTCCCTGTCACCTCCTCTCCCTCTCACCTCCTCCCCATCACCTCCACTCACCTCTTCTCCCTCTCACCTCCCCTCACCTCCTCTCCCTCCCCTCCTCCCTCTCACCTCCTCTCCCTCCTCTCACCTCCTTTCCTTCTCACCTTATCCCCTTGTCACCTCCTCTCCCTCTCACCTCCTCTTCCTCTCACCTCTTCTCACCTCCTTTCCCTCTCACCTTCTCCCCTTATCACCTCCTCTCCCTCTCACCTCTTCTCTCTCTCACCTCCTCTCCCTCTCACCTCTTTCCCCCCTCCTTCCTTCCTCTCTAACCTTCCCCCCTCACCTTCTTCATCCCGTGTCCTCCCTATCAGGGGCTGGCCTGCTCTCCCATACATTCCCACCAAGCTGAAAGCTGAAGAACCCCTCTTCTTAGATGACTCGCAGTTCTCTGAGGTGCTATGTTTCATCAGAGTCTTGCATTTCACCCAATCTAAGATACTTCAGATCATAAGGTGTCCTGTTATTTTGTCTTTTATTAAGGGCTAAAAAATATTGACAGTTAAGCTAAAAATCGAATACTTCTTCTCACCTAAATTTTTTTTAAATGTTACTCTCATTGTAATCCTTTTGGATTTATTCAGACATGTAAACTAACTCTGTAACACTCCAGAACTCAATTTTTAAAGAGTTAAGGTTTTCTTGAAATGCTTTCATCATATTCATTGTCTTGCTCAAGTTGCTATTCACCTGGGATCGCTCTGTGCCTGTTCTACCGGTTTTCCTCACACAGAAAGTGTGTCATGGCCTCCATGTGGGATCTTCTAGGCCTCTGGAGGTTGGCAGGCAGGTTCCAGAGGGGCTTGTGGGTGATAACGGGGTCACAGCAGCTGCTTGGCTGATGAGGTGTACGGTGGGTCCCGAGTTCGAGGTGTGACGTGTAGAATGTGTGTTAAGATTGCGCGGTGGGGTCTTGGCTGCCTCTCCTGTCATCCCGGCCCCTAGCAGCCCCACCCTGCTGTGGGTCCCGCCGCCCACACCAGCCACTCTTGCTTGAAAGGCCTCAGGGGATCCCTTGCAACTCCCAGGGAGTTGAAGAGGCATGCAGTCTGTTTGCACTAGATGCAAAATAATTAAGGAAGTGGCTAAAATATTAATAACTGGATGACTGATTTCAGTCACTTGGGTTTGATAATGACTTTCAAGCCAGAGATGTGAAGTCCAGAAAGAATCAGCCCTGTTCACTTGTCTTGTCCTGCTCACCAGTATTTCTTTAAGTAAAAGTATATGTGAGGGAGCAAGACTTTAGAGTCAGAGAGACTTTTAATCTTGCCTCTGTGACTCCGGGTAAATTATACAATCTCAGAGGACCTGAGTTTCCTAATGGAAATAAACACTCTTCTCTCATAGGGTGTTGGTGGTCAGATTGTTTTGTTTTTGAGACAAGGTCTCACTTTATAGTCCAGGCTGGTTTTGAACTTGTGATCCTCCTGCTTCAACCTCTTGAGTGCTGGGATTACGGGCGTGTGCCATGATACCTGGCTTTGTTGTTGCTTTTATATAATATGTTGTTACAGAAAGCAGTGTTATCTGTTAACGCACAGTAAGGAAGATTTTGTCCAGGACCCCTGAGGAAGTCTTTTGGTGGGCGGACTTTGCTCAATTCTGAATACAGCATGGGCAAGTGGAATTTCTAGCCAGGGAGCAGAGTGGAGTCTGTGGGTGGAAAACTCCTAAGAGGACCTCAGGAGGGAGGTGGATTCTGCAGGCCGACCTAACAGGATTCACGCTGCAGGCAGGCAGGGTGACCAGGCTTCACCTGGGGGTGCCGGAGGCTGAGGAGCCTGATCAGGTATCAAGGATGGGGGACAGGAGGCTCTGGCTAGACGGATACAACAGGTTTCTTTAGCTAAAACCGGATTTTACAAGGAAGGCACAGGTGAGCCTCGGAAACTACGGTGCTCAGAGCCCTCACAGTTTGGTCAGGCAAAGGCTCTTTCCCTGTCGGGGTAGATGTCCCTTCACAGTGGCTGTTGTGTTAGGTTGAGTAAGTATCAGTAACAGTTCCCCTTCTTCGTTAGTCAAAAACAGTGTCGGTCAGATTCTGAAAAGGAATGTTAAAATTAGTGAACAAGTAAGAATTTTTTTGGTTATTTGTAGTTTTAAGTAATATTTTAAAAGGTTCCCATTTCCTACCTTTCCTAGTTCAAATGAGATATTAATATTTTTTCTGCCCCAAATCAGACTCCTTTCACATTAAACACTACACTGTTACTGACCCTGTAGAAAACAAAATTTAGAAACGTATATGAGGCACAATTTGGGTCCCCAGGTCTGGGGAAACTAAGTTGGAAATGATGAAGATGGCCCTGACCTACTCTGCCGGATTTGTATAGTCTTGTCATTGCTGCCAGAAACCGCCGAGCCTGGCCCTCCCAGCCTGTGCCTCTGTCTCGCTTGTTCTCTATTTGGTTTCACATCAGACTGAGTTCAGAACCTTGACCCACCACCCGCACGGGTGTGTGACCTGGGGCAGGTTGCTGCCAGAGTCCCCTGTCTGGAAACAGAAGTATCGCGCCTAAGTGACGGGACAGGTTTGGACCACTTAGCTCGGATTTGGGTATGAGTAGAATGTCTCTCGGTGGTAGCTGCAGTTAGGAATTTGCCTGAGACAGGACTCCGGGGTTTTACTGGTGATTTTGTTCTGTCATTCTCTCCATGCCCTCTCTTTTCCTTTTTCCAATTGGTTAAGTGAACTTTAAAAATTCAGTATTGATGATTTGCTGCCACCTACAGGCTAATATGGAAAAAGCAGAATATGTCATTACTAACTTTCTCAGATGCCAAGTATAAAATTGTGTTGTCTTGGTGGTCCTGAAGCTGGCTGTGGACAAACTCATAGTCGTCCTTCCTGAAACATTTCTTCCCTTTGGTAATCTAACAATACTCTAATGGTATAGGTTGAGTATTCCTTACCTGAAATTCTTGAGACCAAATGTGTTACAAGTTTTGGAGGGTTTTTTGGTTTGTTTGTTTTTTAATTTGGGGATATTTGCATATAGATTTTATTCATTGAGCATCCTTAATTTAAAAATCCAAAATTCAGAATGTTCCAGTATCTTAACGTTTTTGAATTAGGGATGCTCAGTCTGTATCCAAATTCCTTCATATTCTTTTTGGAATTGGGCAGTGTCCATAATGTAGTATTGGCAATTTGATGTTGTATTTTTCCCTGTTTAAAGTACATTTCAAAATATTGTGTATTAAAAAGCATGAAAAAGTCTTTGTTATTGAACATATGCTTTGGAACCTACATTTTTTTGTCTTGTTTGAGTTTTGGGTCCTGCTGTAGTCTAGAACTGGGAGTGCTGAGCCAGACATTCAACAGTGTTGTTACATAGTTCTGATCATATTGTATTAGAGGCAGCTAAGTTAGATAGAAATTCATACAGGTCTAGAACGGGGCTCTGAAGGAAGTCAGCAGAAAAATAAAGTCGTCAGAACTGTGGCTGGAGGTGCATCTGTCAAAGGCCAGGCCTCAAGATAAAGACGTAATGGCCAGGCCTACCTGCCTCCCTAAAAGATAGATATACTGTAATTAGCACCACCTGGTCCAGGAAGCCCAGCTAGGCATCTGTTGCCCAGGTGAGTGACCAGGATCTCCTGATCCATCCTTTCCTACAAAAGTCTTTCTTCTTTCCATGTACACTTGCTACATGACCTGTTTCCCCATTGGATCAATATTACCTAAGCAGCCATACTTGTAATCTTACTGGTTAATTATAGTTTTGACACATGTTGTACCCATCTCGTGGTTTTGCTCTATAAAACTTCTCTGGGAAGTGGGCTCACTGGCAACCCACTTTTGGAACGCCCTCCTGTCTCTCAGGAGCTATCTCTCTCAACACATTTTTCCTGCTCTAACCTCCATCGTTCCATAGAATTCATTCTTTGATTTTGGGGGACATGAACTCGGCGTATCTGACACCTAGCAGGATGGGCGTTATAATATTGTCCCCTATACCACTTGGATTACCTGGTGTTATTTGTGCGCTCATCTGCTGTCCTCAGTCTCATATGCCCTCCGTCACACGGTCTGATATGAAGACGAGTTCATACGCGCACAGTGATCCTCCGAGTGGTTCTGTCAGGAGTGGTTCAGGACCTTGTTCACCTTTGCTTTGGCTGGAGCTGGAGTGAGAGTTGCCAGTCCCGGGAAGCAGGGGCTGGGTCCAGGAAGGCTGTGTGCTAAGGTAAGGGGATGACCTTTGTTTAAAAAATGATCAGGAACCCTTAAAGGATTTTAAGCCAGAGAATGACATGATCAGCTTTTTATTATGGAAGTATTACTTGGACAGTCCATTGAAGAGAATTTAGAGGCGATACACAGGAGCAGTTACTCATTGATCTTTTCTGCATTCCAGCCACACCTTTCAAGTGTTAACTGTGCATTTGAGAAGCCAATCATAGTCTGCCAGTTCAGTTTGGGATTTTTGGATTCTTTTCTTTGCATTACTTTAATGCCTTTAGCAACTCTGCAGGCAGCATTTGGGTAGACGCTGTTATTGTTTGCTGCCGTTGCACGGTTACCATACACCAGCCTTTGTGCCGAGACACTGGGTGACTGTACACGGCGCATATACATTATGCTGCTGGCTGCTGTTCTGAGGTTTGCTGTGATGCGGGCAGCTTGTTCACCAGTGTGGTTTTCCTCCTCCTTCCTCTCTGCCCTCCTGTGCATCGCTCCAATGCTGGCTGATGTTGTGGGCAGGACGCCGTGCTGCTGGTGGGGCTGCCCTAGTCCTTCTCAGCAGTGATTGTGGAAGGTGTAGGGAATGACTGCAGCAGCTGTGGCAGTTTGTGGCGAGAAAAAGATGAAGAGGAAGAAGGCTTGCCTGGTCTTTTGTGAACAGAATTAAAAAAAAAAAATCTGTTGCCAGAGGTGACAGCAAAATCCCAAATCTGTGATGTGGGCGTGGATAGGGGGAGAGTTTAAGAGGGCGCCTGAAAGTTCACTGATTGAATAATCGTAATGCAATCTTCTTAAAAAGTCAAAATTAATACCAAAGAAATCTATGACTGACAAAATGTCAAAGTTTAAGTAAAGACAGAGTCCATGCAGAGCCATTTTGGAGCCTGAGATAAAAGGAAAAACCAGCAATTACTGATCATATCTATTTAGAATTTTGGTGTTTTGTCCATTGTGGATTCTTTGAATTAACTTTGATTTTAAAAATGGCATTAAAATATTACCGAATTTTTTGGTGCCTGCTTCTATTTTGCACCTGAAGTTTTGGGCTTGCTGACCTCACCTTAGCTTCTCAGGAAGGTAAGGGTAAGTCTTTTCCCCCTGGACTGAAATCTTGCATCTGATTTATGTTGATCAGTTTGCACAGTGCGTTCAAGGTAGACCTTGGCCAGATCCCATCCTTGGCCGCTCTTGCTCCGTTGTGACTTGTGACTGCTGTGGCCGAGGGTGTAAGCAGAAGCGAAGAGAAGGCAGGCTGCAGTTTCTAAGTCCCTCCTTGGCAGTCTGAGGTTAGAGTTCTCACTGGTCAGCCTGGCCCTCTCTGTCCGATCTAGGAGCACCAGCCATTTGGAGGCGCAGAAAGGGGATAGGCTTTATTCTGGCTGGGGCAGGAGAGCAGCTAACAGGGAATCTTACTTTATAGACTCTTTTCAATCCCCCAGGTTTGCTGAGGACAGACCCAGTCCCTGAGGAAGGAGAAGATGCTGCAGCTACGCTGGGCACCACCGAGGCTCTCTCAGAAGAGGAGCAAGACGAGCTGAGAAAGGAGCTGGCCAAGGTGAAGACCTTCCCGTTGGTGTGCTCTGCTTGGGGCCCAGCGCCGGGCGGGGATGCTCAGGCAGCTCTGGGGAGGAGGCACTGGTGTTCACTCGGGAGGTCTTGGTGGGGAGGACACGGGGAGGGCAACTCCAGTTTGGTTTATATGACCAAACTACAGTACAGTGGCCAAGCGGGAGTGCGTGAGGTAACAGGGAGGAGAGGAGTGCTCGAGTCTCACAAGGGGATCTGCTGCCACTTAGGCTGGTGCAGATCCCACCCTGCCCGGTTGTGGGTGCAGGCCCTTCCATGCCACCTACCTCCTGCCTCCTGCCTCTCTCCTCCCTCTTCCCTCTCTTCTTAACTTACATCCCACTTCTGCTCGTCTACCTGCCTGACTTCCAGCTCCCTTTCCTAACTTCCATGTATTAAATTCACGTAACATAAAATCAACCACATAAAAGGGCACAGTTCAGCAGCTTTTAACAGATTCTCAGTGTTGTGCAATCATAACCATTTTCAAGCTCCAAATACTTTTCTTCACCTCTGAAGAAAACCCTCCTACTCGTTAAGTAGTCACTCCTCAGTCCCCCCTCTCTCAGCCTCTGGCAACAGCTAATGTACAGGTGTGCATTCTTTCACCCCCGCCCCTTTCTCCTTGTTTTGTTCTGGGACTTGAACCCAGGCCCTTCACACTGAGCTACATTTCCACTCCTTTATTTTGGAGCTGGGGATCGAACTTGGGGCCTTATGTTTGCAAGGCAAGCACTCTAACCGCTGAGCTAAATCCCCAGCCCCCTCCCATTCCTTTTTTCTGTATTTTTTTTATTTTGAGACAGTCTTGTTAAATTGTTAAGTTGCCTAGGCTAGTCTCCAACTGACAGTCTTCCTGCCTCAGCCTCCCAGAATGCTGGGAATATAGGTATGTGCCACCATAGTATGTTTCTTGTCTCTGTGGATTTAACTATTTTCTGGATATTTCATATTAATGGAATAGCACAATGTGTGACCTTTTGAATCTGGGTTTTTTTTACTTACCACGTTTTCAAGGTCTATCCATGTTGTAGCATATATCAGTAATTTATTCCTTTTCATGGATAACTAACACCCCCGCCCCATATTTTTGTTTTTTCATCCATCCATTGATGGACATTTAGGTGATCTCTACCTTTTGACTGTTGTGGATAGTGAGCTTGCAGCGTTTACATACAAGTACTTGTTTGAACACCTGGCTTCAGTTCTGCACATAGGCTAGAGGTGAAACTGCTCCATCATATGGTTCCACATTTAACTTTCTTGGGGAAAAAGTTGCACAGCAGTGATGTCTTTTTACATACCATCAGCAATTTCTTCACATACTTGGCAGCATTTGTAATTTTCTGTCTTTTTGAGTACAGTCATGCTGATGGGTAAGAAGTATGGTAGTGCATTGTGGTTTTGATTTGTATTTCACTAGTGATTAATGATATTGAGCGTTTTTCATTTTTCATGGGATTTTTTGGCCATTGTCTTATCATCTTTGGAGAAATGTCAGTTTTTGTCTATTTAAAAAACTGGCTTAGTTTTCTATTATTGAGATATAAGAGAATATATCTGTTTGTTTATCTGTCCATCTATCTATCTGTCTATCTAGACCATTATCCAGATACATGATTTCCAAGTATTTTTTTCATGTTCTGTAGGTTATTTTTTCACTTTTTTTGGCAATGTCCTTTGATGCACAAAATATTTAAATTTTGTTTAGGTCTGCTTTTTTTCCTTTAGTTACTAATGCTTTTGGTGTTTTAACAATCCATTTCCCAAACTCAGATTTACCCTTGTGATTTCTTCTAAGACTTTTATAGTGTTGGCTGTTACATTTGAGTCTTTTATCTATTTTAAGTTTTGTATCTGATTTGTGGTAGGGGTTCGCCTTCATTCTTTTGCATATAGACATTTAGTTTTCTCAGTACAGTCTATTGAAAAGAGTATTTTCCCCACTAAATACTCTTGGCATCCCTGTCAAAAATCAGTTGACCACAGATGTTTGGGTTTATTTCTGGACTATCAATTCTTTTTTTTTTTTTTTTTTTTTTTTTTTTTTTTTTTTTTTTTTTTTTTTTTTTTTTTTTGGTGCTAGATCGAACTCAGGGCCTTGTGCTTGCTAGGGAAGTGCCGTACCATTTGAGCTAAACCCCAGCCCCTGGACTATCAATTCTGTTACATTTCTCTACCTATTTTTAGAGTAGTACTACACTGATTTGAATACTGTAGCTTTGTAGTAAGTTTTGAAAATTGTTATTCAGGGTCTCTGGTAATGTCATTTGAATTTCACAATCTGCTTTTCCACCTACAAAAAAAATGCCATTGGGATTTTGAAAGGGCTGGAACTGAATCTATAGATGATTTAGCATCTTAACAATGCTAAGTCTTTCAGACCTTAAGTATGGCATAGCTTCTCTTTTCATTTGTCCTGTTAGGATGTATTTTTCTCTGTCTTATTAGCTACAATGTTTTTCAATTTTGTTGATCTTTTTAAAGAACCAGCTTTTGGTTTTCTTCATCCTGTCTAGTGTTTTTCTAATAACCATTTTGTTTATCTTCTCTCTAATCTTTATTATTATCTTCCTTCTGTGAACTTTTAGTATAATTTGTTCTTTTTTTGCTTTCCTGTTTTTTAATTGCTTAAAGTATAGACATAGGTTATTGATTTGAGATTTAATTCCTCTGCAATGCAGGCATTTACACCTGTACATTTTCCATGCTGCTGTCATTGCGTCCCATACGCTTTAATGCCTCTTCCTCACTCATCTCAGAATATTTTATTTCCTGTGTTATATTTTCTTTGACCCTACTCTGGTTTACCAGTGTTACTTTTCATATTTGTGAATTTCCAGTTTTACTGTTGTTTTTGATTTCTGATTTCTTTTCATGGTGATCGGGGAAGGTACTTTGTGTGGCTTGAAATTTGTCAAGGCTTGTTTCGTTGCCTTGCCTTGCCTGTCCTGGAGAAGGCCCTGTGTGTACCTGGAGGGATGCGTGTTCTGTGGCATTCAGGTGGAGTGTTCTGTATGTTAGAGTCACCTGGTTTGTCCAGCTCTTCCAGACCCCCCATGAGATAAGGTGGGCACGATATCATTCTGTTACCTCTTAGTTGTGTAAGAATAATACTTAGAGATAATAAAAGTCATTTACATTTAAAGCAAATGATAGTTTTTGGTTGGGGAGAAACTACTGGAGATACAGTAGTTGTAGAAATCTCAGTAGAATAGAGATATTTTAAAACAACTCATTTCTTTACTCTTTTTTGAGATACAACTTATATACCATCAAATTCACCCTTTTTAAAGTGTCCAAGTCAGGCATTTATATTGAGAAGGTTGTATGGTCATCCACGCTAATACTAGAACATTTTGGTCACCCTACAAAGAAACCTTGTTTCCATCAGTAACCACTTCCAGTTCTCTGTCCCCAGCCCCTGGTAACTAACTATTAATCTGTTTGCCTACTTTGGACATTTAATGTAAATGTAATCATACAACATACGACTTTTTGTGATTGCTTCTTTCATTTAGTAGGTTTTCAAAGTTCATCTGTATTGTGGCACATACCAGTACTTTTTATGACTGAATACTATTCCACTGTATGGCCACGTTTTGTTTATCCATTCATCAGTCCACGAACCTTTACAGGTTGTTTTCACTTTTGGGGCTATTATGAATAATATTGTTAAGAACATGTGTATACAAGTTTTTCTGGAAGCAGATAGTTTTAGTTCTTTTAGTTACATAACTAGGAGTAGAACTGTCAAGACATATGGTAGCTGTATGTTTAATTTTTTTTCCTTTGGTGTTTTGAGACAGGGTCTCACTGTGTAGCCCAGGCTGGCCTCAAACTCATGGCAATACTCCTGCCCTAGCCTTCTGAGTGCTGTGATTACAGGCACTCAGTCGTGCAGCGCCACGACTGGCTTGTATGTTTAAAATTTTGATGAACTGTCCAACTGGTTTTCTGCCAAACTACACCATGGTAAATTCCCATTATAGGTGTGAGCCACTGTGTCCAGCTAGCAGTCTTGAGTTTTGATAAAGTATAATTTATTATTGCCTTGGTTGCTTGTTTTTTGTGTCATAAAGAAACAGTTGCCTAATCCAAGGTTTTGAAGGTTCGCCTGGGCATTTTTTCCTAAGAGTTACATGTTTGATGTCTTATATTTAGGTTTCTGAACTGTTTTAATATTTGTAGTATATGGGCTGAGTTAAAGGCCCAACTTTGTTCTTTTGCACGTGGAAATCCAGTTGCCTAAGTTGCATCTGTTTGGGGAAAACCTTTTCTCCATTAAGTTATATTGGCACTTTTGTCAAGCGTCAGTCTGCCATTAATATATGGATTTATATCTGGACTCGGTTCATTCCATCATCTGTTCTGAATGCCAAGTAAGGCTCAGTCTCCATTCCCATAGCCTTGTAACCTTCTTATTTATATCAGAAGATTCTTAATGATCTCTTAAGCTTCTAAGGCCACCTCCCCTCGTGTGTGCGTGTATGTGTATGAATGAACTGTAGCTGGCATGTGCTGTAAGCGCACACTAATGAAGGTAGGCTTGTGCACTGTTCAGAAACGTTTACAGTGGTCTTCCTTTCCACCTTTCATTGAGGGAACGAGTGCCTTAGGAGGTGGGGGTGGGAAACTGAACTATCCAAGTCTGTTCTCTGTGAGGTATCTGAGGGCTTGGAATTGGGGTAAAGAGAGAGGTCCTGAGCATCAGCTGGTGGATTGAGAAGTTGAGTCTGAAACTTTGGGTCAGAATTCTGGTTTCTGCATTGTTTGTTTGATAACTTTAGGCAAATCATTTGGTTTACGCAATTCTGGAACTTACCTGTTCCTCTTTGGTTGCCTTTTTCTTCTCATAATCCATTTCATCGGTGTATGTCTTAAAATGGGACTGAGTACACTACTTGAGAACCTCTCTGACCAGCAGAGAAGATTGTGTCTCTTCTAGAGCCTGCCTTCCAGTTGTGGCATCTAGAGGCTAGTTGCTACTCTTTTTTCTTCTTTTCTTTTTCCTTCCTTTCTTTCTGAAGCTGTGTCACATTGGATTTGCCTTCTCTCTTGTTGAACTGCACATTTCTTCTTTTATGTTCTCTAGAGATTTGCTTAGTGAAAACAGTTGACTTAGCAATGCTGCCTTTTCGTTTTAAAGGTCGTGTCGTCTTTGCCATCACAGAATGCGGTGCAGGTCAGGGCTGAGAATATGGCTTTGCAGTAAGCCACAGGAAGCACTTCCATAAGGGCCTTGAATATTAATGAATGCACCGCAGAGATTTAGTGTTTCAGCTTCCTGGCACAAAACATCACTTGCAGCACGGAGTCTGTTTCCCTCTGTGAACTTGCCCTTTTCCATCGCCCTGGTTTGGCCTTTTCTTCTACTCTGCATTTTTCTCTTTGCTTCATAGCATCTGCTTCGCAGTTTTGGCCGCCACAGCTCACAGTCTCACTGTGGCCCAGCTATACTGCAAAGCTTTGTTCTCTAAGTCCTGTCAGCCTCTCCTGCCAGTGTTACCTCGGTTTCTCAAGCCAGGCTCCTGGAAGAGAGAGGAGGATTACTGGTGCATCTTCTTTCCTACCAGGCAGTCACTGCTGCTTGGCCACTCGGTGGGTGGCTGTGTTTGGGTCAGGGCCCTCCAGGATCCCTGCAGCGCCCTGGGGATGAGGCAATTTAGTTTACTGCAGTGATGCCTTTGGTAGACACTGGGACTGACAACATCGAGTATAAACTCATGAAATACTCATGAAGGGTGGATTTTGGTTTGGGTTGGTTGTGCATGTTTTGGTGAGGATGGAGATTATTTTGATTTAGTATACAAATAGGAGTTTAGTGGGTGTTCATGTAGAGTAGAAATGTTTAACTGGAAAGTTGGATCAGAGGTCAAGAGATAGGTATAAGTCAGATTTGAGAATTATTCATGGAAAGGACTCAAGCCCCAAACATCTATGGGATAACAGAGTAAGGAAGTATATCTGAGTAAGAAAGTATAGGGAGAGAGAAGGCCAAGGACGAGTTGACAGGAATATAAGGCACTAATGATACTACGTTTGTAAAGAGACAGAGACATCAGAAAAATGTTTAAGTGACTACAATTTTGAGTATTACCTTACTCTAAAAACCTTAACCGAGTGACTCCTGCCATATTTCTTACCACACATCCCTCCCTCCTAGGTGGAAGAAGAGATCCAGACTCTGTCTCAAGTGTTAGCAGCGAAAGAGAAGCACCTAGCAGAGATCAAGCGGAAGCTTGGGATTGGCTCACTACAGGAGCTGAAGCAGAATATCGCCAAAGGGTGGCAGGATGTGACGGCCACGTCTGCGTATGTTCCCTCGATTGCATGTTTTTATGGACAACATGAAGGATTTTCTTTGGAGAGGGGGAGATAAAAGGGATGAGAGGATGCTTCTACAGCTTTTCTTTAGTCACAGCGGGCACTTCTACAAATATCAAGTGTAGCCAAGTCTTTTCTAACTTTGGTTTTCCAGACTGTTCTAGGAAATAGCCTTATATAGAAATTGAAGAAACAAAATTCAAGTTCCAGACATGTTATAAAGTTGGTCCCTCTTACCACGGTGTCTGTTTGTGAGGTTTGTTTCCTGCAGTCAACCATGGGTTGAGTGGGAAATTCAGAAATAAATAATTCAGCAGCAAGGTGCATGCCATGTTGAGTAGCATGACTAATCCTTGTGGTCTTCCTGTGTCCAGCTGGGGACATGAACCAGTTCGTTCAGGCTGTGTATGCTACCCACCCTCAGTCACTTAGTAGCCATGTGAGAGAAAACAGGATTCCGGAGGGTTTGGTGAGATCTGCAGTCATAGCCATCCATGGTGGTCTTGAGACACATCCACCAACACATTAGGGAGTGACTAATGAATATTGAATTCCAAATATGTGCATTGTATCATTTAGTCCTCGGGATAACCCAGTAAAGTTGGGGGCGAGAGAACACTAAATGAGCAAACGGGCTCAGGTTAGTGAAGTGTTGCAGTCACAGACTTCTCAAAATGTGGAGCCAGTCTTTATTTTGTTGTTTGAGACAGGATCTTGCTATATAATTACAGGCTGGCCTTGAACTCACTATGTAGTCCAGGCTGGCCTCGTGCCTCAGCCTCCCGAGTGCTAGGATCACAGGTGTGTGCCTCCATATCTTGATTTTTTTTTTTTTAAGCCCTCTCAGTACATGTAAGATTCTCAGGTCACAATGTCTCATGTGTCCTCAAAGCAGAGGATGGCCAATCCCTAACCTTTTTGTCTTTTCAGTCACACATGAGCACAGTGCAGTTTTGTTTCCTGGTACAAGGAAGAGCATCCTCCTAGCCTGTGATTTGTGTAGAGCCCAGCTGGTGAGCTGGTGAGCCGGGGAGTTGCTTCCAGCTTAGCCATCAGCAGCAAGGCCTACTGCACTCCACCTGGGCCTGTTTTCTACCCATGCTCGTTAATGCTGGGAAAACATGCAGGAGGCAGGAGGCAGACCTTTGACTGTATTAGCATGGGCTTGTTCCTGGTATTTGGTCTTGATGAGGGGAAAAATGCCTGAACATCCACTGATACAATGAGGGACAGTGGCCTTTTTGTTAGCTTCCTCATTCTATTTGTTGCTATCATTTTTTCTCTGTCTCCAGGCAACTGGGAAGAGGGGGATGGTAATTTATACCTTTCCCTTATAGCAGCTATCACCCAAAGTCATTTTAAGTACTTTACCTTAAACATATTCTGTTCAGAGTCCAGTGGGTCCTTACTTGGTAGCTCTGCAGACAGGCAAAATTTAATTTTTGTTTTGGTTATGTGGAAAAGGAAGGAAGAAGAGGTATAAGTTCTTTCAAATTCTGGCTCCTCTCACCCCCACCCTAGCATGGGGACCAAATCCAGGGGCTCACACGGGCTAGGCAAGCACTCTGTCACTGCAAAAAAATAAGTACAACCAATCATTTATTTTGAGACCAGGTCTCACTAAGTTGCCCAGACTGGCGTCAAACTTGGGATCCTTTTGCCTCAGCCTTCCAATTAGGTAGGATGAAAGGTGCACACCAGCATGCCTGCTTCATTTCCATTTTTTGTCCCATGAGTGTTTTTTAACTCTTACTCTGATTTCTTTGGTGTTGGTGTTATAGTCTTTCCATTTAGACTAGGGCACTGCAGAAGATGATGTCTTAGATGATGGTTTAGCCTGAGGTGATGTGATTGTTGCTGCTTTGGTGGTTATGAAGGGTTTTTGAAGTTCTTAAAATCATTCATTCATTCGTTTATGTGGTACTGGGGACTGAACCCTGGGGATGTAAACAGCTACATCCCCATCCCTTTTTTCATTTTTCATTTTGAGGCAAAGAGTCTAGCTAAGTTGCTTAGGTGGGGCTTGAACTCACAGTTCTCCTGCCTCAGCCTCCTCAGTGCTGGCATTACAACTGTGTGTGTACCACACCCCAGCAAAATTTTAGAAAGTTTTCTGACAGGTGGTAACCACTGCAATTGAAATAATTGATATTGTTAAAGACTAGCAAGAAAAAAAAAAAAAAACCAAAAAGGTTAGCTGACCTTTCCTTTTTCTGTTCACTTCTAATTGAATGCAGATACAGGAAGACCTCGGAAACCTTGTCTCAGGCTGGACAGAAGGCTTCAGCGGCCTTTTCATCTGTTGGCTCTGTCATCACCAAAAAGCTGGAAGATGTAAAGTATGTCTGCATTCTCTTTGCTGGCTGAGAGCCGAGGCACACTGAAACATTGGTGTGGTTGCTTTTCTTCTTGATTGTGCCCAGGGGCATGCCGGATTCCCTCTTAGATTGGGGAAGGATGTTCCTTCCAACGGGGGCCTGAAATTCCTGCCACATCACTGTAGGCATAGTAGTTAGTCTAACATCAAAATGGTCATCTTCTGAATCCTTTAAAGGTTGTTGAAAAATTGTGGTCGCAAAACTTTTGTGTCTTTTTAGTCCTTCTGATCATACAGGGTGAGTATGTCCCTGGTGTGGGGAATTTGTGGTTGCGGGCAGAGCCTGGCATCTCTCTGGGGATAAGTACACGCGCATTGAAGTGCACGCTTGGGTGGAGACCTGGCTTCGCTTTCTGTATGTACCTGACATCTTTATTCCATGGTGCGACTATGACATGCTTATTTGTACACTGATTTATACTAACCTGTAAGCTGTACTGACGCTCATGCCAAGGCCCAAATCCTAATTTTGAATTGTTGCTTTTTATTTTCCATTTGTATTTTAGATTAGTTTGCAGATTTTTCTTTTGTCATTTCGATAAAGCTACTTCATAGTGCTTTTGTGCCTCCCTCCAGCCATGTGGATTAGAATGGTGCTAAACATGACAAGTGTGGTTTAAATCAGCTGTGCTTCTGTTGGCATGCAAGATCTGTGGTTTAAAAATAAAAACTCAGATTGCATGACTTTGTGTTTTACATTCATGGTCAAAGTAGATTCTACAGCCAGAACGCTATTTAGTGGACTAGGTTTGGTCAGTGTGGATACACTTTGTACCAGACATTCCTTGCTCATTATGTTTGGAATATTATTGTAAGTGTAACATAAGAAGTGCAGCTTTCTTGAACCCTTTGGATGGTTCTGTGTACACAGACATCTGTTAGGAGCTTTTGCTTCTCTTTCTGCTGACTGAATGGGGTATCACTTTAGGGCCCAGGTAAAACATGCAACTTTTAAACAGTAGGTTATTTAATTGTTTTAGATTTATCAGAACTTCTTTCTTTTTTAATGCTTACTCTGGCTTCTTACAGATTGCAAGCCTTTGCGCATTCCTTTAGGTAAGGAGAGTTCGAACCGTCACTGCAGCCTAGCAGTTGTGCAAGACACGTGTGCTCAGCTTAGATGGTTGCGCCATGTCGGGTGGGCAGGTTTGTCCACGACAGCCTGTACTTGCCTTGCATTTGGAGTATCTTTTTCTCTAGTGCATTTTTAATTCCAAGGGAGAGTTTCTTGTATACCATGAGTAATGGGTAAATTAAAAGAAGAATTTGACACTGTGGTTGAAGGGATATGGAAATGATTTTGAAGTCTCTTTTTAATTTTTTTTGTAAAAAGAAGCAGCTTTACCATGGCATGCAGAATTCCTCCCTTTTAATGTCTGACTTTGTTTGTTTTTTGATGGTTTTGTTTCTTTGGTGCTTTTGTAAGGATGTTGGTGGCCTTTCACCTGGGTCTCATTATGCAGCTGTAATAGGCTGCACGTGTGCTGCCTCGCGATAGTCTTCTGTCTTATATGTGTTACTGTACTTTTCGTGTGTGGTAAAATACAAGAAAATTTACTGTTACTCTGCACTTTTTAATAGTCGTTTCACTACTTCGTAGTTTTTACTATTTTATTTCTTTACAGTAATTCTTTAACTGTACACACAAGGCAATTTTCATGCAAAAGGAAAAGGCGTGTTAGGCCAGTGCACAAAGAACGTTATAAGGGTGTTAGCCCAAACCACGCCTTCTAGAATGAGTCCTGGGATGTGAGCAGCCTCTCCCTCTTCTCCCATGCAGACTCTGGCTCTCCAGTTAGGGGCTAGAGGGAACAGAGTGGGGGAAGATCTTCAGGGTGTAAGCAGGAGGATAATATGAGTCTCTCTCTGTCTCCTCAAGCAGTCACTTGCTGTGATCTAGCCGTCTGCCTCCTTCAGTAGGCAGTAGATCTTACAGCTCTGGGCTGGGTGGCACCTAGCTCAGGAAGTGGGAGTAAGTCATAAGGATGCATGAACTCTAAATGTTGAACTATTTGAAGCTAAACTTATGTTTTTTAAAAAATCAAATAACCAGTGATAAGAGGTGAGTGTGTATCTTAATTTCAGAGTGCTGCAGGCACCCGAATGAGCGTTTGGTCACATACAGGCTCTGCTGAGAACTGCTTTGGACAGATCACAAAGCAGACATGGCGTTGTTGGAGTAGGGCTTAAAATCTTTGGAGTGCATGGGGAAGGAGGAATGGACTTGGGGTGCATTAAGAATGAAAGAGCCTGTAATTGCTTGATTATAAAGCAATGTTACATGTGATAGAGATACAAAACATGAGAATATGTTAGATGTAATTAGATATGGCTTGGTATGTACTGTCTTATGAACTCATCAGAAGCAAACTGAGTTTTGCTGTCGTTTTCTCGTTCATTTTAAGTCACTTTATTTCCTTTCACTTAAAATATAATTGAGATAATTCTCTGTTTTCAGTCTTGTTTTTAATGACTGTATACATTAATATATAGAGGTTAAGTCTTTTGATTAATATGTGAAAGTGAGAGAAACAAGGTTCTCAAACTTTGTAATTCTTACAAATCAAAGGTTGAGTACTGTCCCTTAATCTGATTTAATGTGTTCAGACGTATAAAGAAAAACACATCTTTTAGACCGTGTGGGTCACAGAGGCAAAAGCTGGCCCTGTTCCACCAAGAGCTGTCCCAGGAAAGGGAGTGGGACCTTGAACAGGCCCCTCCTGGGGATGGATGGATGAGGGGCTGTGTGTGGGGTCCTTTTGCCAGCTGCTGCAAAACGGTTGGTGGGTCCTATTAACTGCTTCAGTCCACCTTACCTGGCAAATTTAGGCCAGTGATTTCACTGTGAGATGTAATTATATGAGTATAGAGGGAGAAACGTACGAGGATTGCCAACTTGAAGGCATTAGATTTAGCAACAAATTTTGTTTTCCACACCAACATTATCACTTGAGATAGATATTTGTCATAATTATTCCTTGGTTGGGGGAGGAGGAAGGAGAGGAAGGAGGGAAGGAAGGACATAGAGGAGGCGAGGGTTAAACAGAAAGAGATGGACAGACATGAGGGTGGGTGGGTGAACAGAAGAATGAGAATCCGTGTATCTGTTTCCAGTGCCTTGAGAATGAGGGTACCGCAGAGCCAGGAGCCAGCTGGGACACAGCTGTGAGGAGAAGGGTCACTTCTGGGGACAGCCGCCTCTACCCCGGGGGGTGTGCATTATCACTCTGCTGCTTGCTTACTTTTTAACACTGAATCTTGTTTTTACCATTTTGAAAGAAACTTTAAAAGAACCTTCCCATTTCAGTCTATGCCACCACGAAACACAAATTTTTGTTAATAGCATACTGTAAGAAGGGTAACCTCATTTCTCTATCCGTGATAGACTAAAGAGAAAGTGCTAATTCATTTTGTCTTTATTTCCAAAGGAAATTTCTTCTTTTTAAATGGCTGTATACCTCTAGATATTTTTTCTTTGTTTTGGGTTTATTAAAGATATTCCAAAACCAAGATGTATCATGTACAGGTACAAAATAACCATGTTGATTATGATCATTATGTATGCAATGTACCAATACATGTTCTTGGTAAAAAATAATAAAAAAAATTAAAAAAAAAAAGATATTCCAGGCAATTGCTTTTTGCTGAAAATTTCTACCCCTTAATGGGAAAAGAAATGTCTTTTCTCAGGAGATTATCTTTTGATTTTATTTATTTTTTATTTTTTATTTTTTGGGGTTTTTTTTGAGACAGAGTCTTGCTATGTAGTTCAGGCTGGCCTTGAACTCGCAGCAATCCTGAGTCCTGGGATTACAGGTGTGCACCACCATGCCCAGCTATCTTTTGATTTGAATTTGAAAAAATTTTTTTTCTAACTTTCATACCCATATTTTCCAGTTTTAGTTAACAAATTTGTTTGTTCATCATTCTTTCATTCAGAAGTACTTATTGGGTGCTAGCTGTGTGTCAAGCACTGTTCTAGACTGTAGGGTTGGTGCTGACAACTGAAATAACAAACTGAAATTTGCAAGTTTTAAGAGATTAAAATCTAATATGAAGTAGATGTTTCTGTTTCAACAAAAGTCATCTGTTATAATAATGGTAAGAGATACATGCGATAAAAGTATATATAGTACCTCTGGAGTACGCGCTGTTACTGCTTTGATAGTACAGCTGAGAGGAACCCCCGAGGTTGCAGAGAAAGTGTTAAGTGGCTGATGACTGGGTTCAAACCCAGCATAGCCTAGTTCTGGAGCTGGCGCTCTTCCCTGTGGCTCCCCAGAACAATGATAGTTTGAGACAGTGTCCTCCAAACATTGCCCAGTAGCTACTCTTACATTGACTAGACCAAGAGAACAAAATGATGTAGTTATACATAGACTGCTGTCACAGTGTGCCTGGCATGCAGAAGTATTCCAGCAGGTAATCTATTAACTCTTCCTCCACCTACTACTCACTTCTTTCTCCTCTCCCCTTATTTGGGATGAAGAGATCAAATAACTGTGTAAGAAACCAGGAAAAACTTATAGTCAGTTTAGATTTTAAGAGACTTTTTTTTTTCAAATAAGAGTGAAATGAGATTGAGAAGCACAAGTGTTAGGTGACCCTGCCATTTTTTCCTGGATGTGTTAAGGAGCTTACTTACCTTTCTTTTTTGGTGTTTTGAGAAAGGGTCTTGCTGTGTAATTCAGGCTGGCCTTGAATTCACTGTGTAGCTCAGGCTGGCCACAAATTCACAGAGATCCTCCTGCCTCCGCCTCCCAAGTGCTGGGATTATAGCTGTGCAGCACCATGCCCGGTGAAGGAACTCAGTTTTTTATTTCTGTTTTAACCAGAGACTGATATATTTGAAAGTTACAAAGCAAGATGGAAATTTTTGAACAAAATTTGCTTCGTAAATGTTAACTGATTCTCACAACCTGTTAGAGATGATGCTGGCCCAGTGGTAGAATGGCTTTTAGCTTTTGAAGTTTTCCGTAGTGTATTTAACCTTAAATGAAGTTGGAGATTGGATGTGAAGGTGAGACAGGTTGAAGCTTTGTGCCTCTGTAGAGCAGCTGGAAGTGAAACGGTGGCCACTGAGTAGTCAGATTCCAGGCTGCCCTCCAACAAAACCGAATTTAACCTAAGTGTGGATTGTAGAGGGGATCACATAGCTGGATGGCCATGAAATGGATTTGTGCCCCTTGGCCTGACCACTGAAATCGCTACCTCCAAAGCAAAGAAACCTTGAGTTTAAATCTGTCTATTGATTTCATTCTGTTCAGTGAGTGTCCTTTTGTGTTTTTATTGTGAAAAACAACAGTGCTCAAAATCAAATTCAACTTAGTGATTTTCACGAAGTAGAGCTTATTCCAGTCACTTCCTTGCTCCTCCTTCCATGTTCTTGCTGGAGCACATTGGTCAGCCTCTGGCCTGAGTGCCAGCTGAAAGGGCAGCGAGCCCAGCCCCTGGCCGCGGGAAGAAAGTGGCGCTCCATGTGGGGCAGAGGGACAAGGACGAGAGTTGACTGTCAGTTTCTAGAATTTGAACTTAACTTTGTCCAGGTATGTCCTCATTTTGTGAATTCAGCGTGTCTTGTGGACAAGCATTTTATCATATTTGCCCATTATTCAGCTTCTGTTGCTAGAATTTGGTAGTTTCTACCAAGAATGAATGTTCCAGTGAAGACTCCTTTGGTTATGAGGAGCAGAAAACTTAATGTGTGTTAGCTTGACTTGAAAGGGAAATGATCCGTACAGAAGGAAAGTTCTCTGCAATCCAAGGAGAGAAAGGGTGCCTCTGAAGGCAGCCTGCTGCCCAGAAATGCATTGGGAATTGAGATAGTGCGCAGAAACCAAGGCGCCAGCGCGCTTGCTCCTCTCCCTCCTGTGTGGTCATCTCTTCCTCCTTCCCCTGCATTCTTGTAGCTTGTACCTGGTCCCCAAAATTCTCATGAACGTTTGCGTCCATGTGACTTTCTGACCCAGGTGCTTATACTAACTGAGCCAGCAGCGCAGAGTCCTGATTATGGTCTGCCGGGATAAGGATCTTAACCACACATCACCGACTCCATTCAGTCCAGTCTGTAGATCACCGTGAGGTTTGATGTGGTGGGTAGTGAGCCCCCGAGCCTGCTGTCATGGAATTTATGGCAGAAGGTGGTTTATGGCGATGTAGCTGTTCCAGGCACAGGTTTTAGGAGGGTCTGAGGAAGGGCAGGTGATGATTGATGCTCTACCTTTAAATTTAGAATTCTCTTAAATTCTCTTCCATCTTTGGCTTTCAAATATGGGACCAGTATACTTCCTGTGATCAAGCAGGAAGAGGACCAGCAAATTCCTCCCAGAGTACAGTCTTCTACCCAAGATATCAGTCACCATTGTAGAATAGAGGATGTTGTGTTGCATGGATCTGTTCTTGTTTTAAGACAGTAAGTCCAGAGATATCCAAATATTTTATTGCCCGAACTGTCAGAGTATTTTGCCATGTATCAAAACCGTACTCTTCTGTTACCCATTAGTGCAAAACTAGAGTCGAGGAGCTATAGTCAAAACACATTACCATTTGTGACAGTGAATCTTTGAGGAAACTAAAACACGAACACACAAAATATTTAAATATAATTGAGAATGTATACTTTGAACTATCCACTTTACCCACAGGGGAGATTATTTTCTAAAAAGAGCAGTACCAGTGATCAGAATATTAAGTGCGCAGTAACAAGACCAGCAGAGTGCTGTGATACTCTGCTTGGAGCTCACAAGGCGGTCTCTTCCTTGGGAGATGGCTGAGACAGGTACCCTGGAGCCCCAGCTGTTGGTGACTGGCCTTGCGCTTGGGTGGAAGGTGGACTTAGTAGTCATGGGCCAGCTGTTACTTGGGTGGCTGTTTAGGAGCATTTAATTGGGAAGAAGTGTATAAGGGAGTGTCTCTAGTACAGAATACATACTGTTACTGCTAGGGAGTAAGATGTAATTTTAAAACAACTTAAAGTTGTCACATGCATGATTTATTTTGAAGCTTACCTCTTCCAACCTGAAAGCCAGTACAGAGACACAGACGACTGCAGGGACCTGTCACTGTGTGTGTGTGTTATGTGTGTGTGTGTGTGTGCTTTTTTTGAGGGGAGGCGGTGAGCACTGAGGAATACCAGAGACCCAAGTTCCATTCTTGATCCTGCACTGACTTTGGGTAAACCATTTAACTTCTGACCTCAATGTGATACACCTTATGGATCCAGGTGAACTCCTGTTCCTGTTTTCAAATGCTATAAAAGTGTAAGGTTGTATTATTAGATCTAACAGAGATTGGCTCATGAATAAAAATAAATTACGTTGTAATAACTGTGATCCCCTCCACTTCAAAAAGTAGGTAATTCTTCATGGCACCAAAAGCTATTGTGTTGAGTTTTTATGTGTTGAATCACCATTCTATACTAACTTCATTTCTGTCTCTTTTTAATGCTGCCTCTTAAGTATACGCTCCATTCAACATTCAATTAGCATGCCTGCTATGAGGTAAAGTATATTTTGACAAAATGTAGTTGATCTTATGCTTGTGCTTTGTTTACATATTTAACTGAACCGTTTGGAAGTAGCGAACTAGCATTCTAAACAAGTGGTGTTTGACAACATACCAGGTTTCAGTTATTCTTACAGTGTTGGCCTGGGTACAAAGAGGTGCATTAAATGTTTTTGAGTTTTAATACAAGAATTCTAGTTTACTTTATAAAAATTGTTTCATATCTGAAGTGTTTCACTAGAAAGTGAACGCTGCTCCCTACTTGAACCTTTTCTTTTGGCGGATGTAGGTGGCCCTCCTCCTGTCTGCATTAGCCTTAGTTACTTACACTTCTTTTCTTCCATCCATCATTTTTGCTTCCCTTGCCCCACTGTGACATCTGGAACCACCTGTGATTTAACAGCACTGCTGGCTTTCAGCACTGAGCATTTGCAAGTTGGTACCTTGCCCAGCCTCCCTGGAGAAGCAGAGGGTTTTTAACAGTATGTGCTTGGCTTAGACTTTAGCACACATTGGAATCACCAGGAGGGCTTGTTATCGCTACTCGCTGGATCTACCCCTAGTGTTTCTGATTCTGTGGGGCTGGGTTGGGACCTGAGAATTTGCATTACTGACATGTGATACACCTGGTCTGGGAGACTCACTTTGAGAACTATTGCTTAAAACATTCAGCTGTCACCACTAGGGGAAGGAGGAAGCCCTGTGTTCCCGTCTTTGCATTTTTTGTCTTGGTAGCAGGAAGGATATTCAAAGCTGGGGGATAGTATAAGAGCATCAGGAAATGAGGTAATAGTGGCATTTTCTGTACCCTGACAAGTGGTTTGGGGAAGAGACAGAATCAGTGTTTTGCCTGGCTTTCTTCGCTCTCTTCATGTAGGTACTTGACTATATCTATGTCACTTAAATCTGAGGCTGTCTTCATGAATTCAAATGCAGATTTATAGAAATAGTAGCTCAGAGATGGATAGTCTTATATTATAAATATTTGTGTACATGTAGATAAATATAACAGTTCTTTTGCTGGTTGACAGTGATGGTGAAGAGGAATTCAGTCAACTAATGATGTTTTCATAATTTTCAGTGTTTGTAATTTTACCATTTATTTTTTTCTCTCCATAGAAACTCCCCGACTTTCAAGTCATTTGAAGAAAAGGTTGAAAACTTAAAGGCAAGTGAAGAGATAAATAGGGTCTTTGTGACACATTGCCTGGTGCCTTAACTGTTCCTTCTATGTGGGCAAATCACTCACAATCAATATTTCTTTAAAAAAAAAATTAAGTAACTTTAGGATCTTTACTCTTTATGACATGAGTGGACATTTCAGGGGTTATACACACTTAAAGTCAATATTTTTTGAGCATATGTTATAGCATGGCAGCATGCTAAATGCTGAAAAGTATAATTTAGAAAGCAGTAGTATTTTGGAAATTTGAGCCTTTGGCTTTTATTTCAAATACTTTTATAATTTATTGTAACTTTACTGGGGACAAAAACTATAGAAAGTACAGAAAAATAAAACATGGTGCTTCTGTGCAGAGATAGTGTTATATGTAGAGAGTAGCACTATGCTATTATGATTTAAAGAAATGAGGGATGGGAGGTGGAGTGCAGTGGTACGGCTCGTGCTTGGTGCGCATGAAGCCCTGGGTTCAGCCCAGCACTATGAAAAGGAAAAATCCATACATCAAAACATTCTCCGGTATCATTAAATGGTCTTCACCTTGTGTTTGGTGGGTGTCTGTGCATGTCCTGTAATGGACAATGTTTGATCCTCAGTGATTGGACAGTCTGTTATTACTGTATTATTAGAATGATGCCATGATACTTGTCATTGACTGTTCAGTTTTAGTATTTGTGTTACCAAGATTATAGTATAATCAAAATTACAAAATCATTAATTCATAGTAATACAAAGACTGTTGGGTTCCCATCTACTGCCTGACCCTCTCTACAGTTTGTGTAAAACCCAAATATTCATTTCTTCCTAACCTAGCTGATAATTACACTAGATATATTTTAGGGATTAAGACTAATAAATATTTTGATATAAATGAGTTTAAAAGCTAATATTCAGTTGCATTTTTTAAAACTATTCACTTATTTTCAAATTCATCTTTTTAAAATTACAGAAGCAGGTTGCATTTATCGAAAGAAAATCAAATACTGCACAGTGATCTGGATCTTTTTTATTTGCCCATATAAACATCAGCACACTCCTTTTCTGTTTGTGCACACACATGTAAGTGCCTTTTAATGTCACACTGCACACACAGTCTTATAGCTCATTCACTCGGCCTCCTCCCCTGGCGTGAGACAAGTGAAGCCACGACTGCAGAGGCTGACTCATTTCGCTCACTGATGTGTACTTCCCCAGGGCCTAGAACGGTCCTTGGCACATTGCTCTTATGTGTTCGATGAGTAAAAATATATCATAGTCATTCTTTAGCTCTGTATGCAACCTATTTTATTCTTAATGCCAGGTCATATATTTGAAAACAAACTGTATGCTGCAGAAAGTCAAGGCTTACTGTCACCCACTTCTCAGTATTGTTAGGATTCTCACGTCTCTTCACCTGGCCATCTGCCCTAAGCGTTAGTCTCTGAAATGGCTGGTTGGAAGCCAGACAATGTATCTTCTTTTGATGCTAGAGCTGAGGAGGAACATCTAGTCATATGCTATATATTCTTTCTGAACATATTTAGACTCTATAATTGTTAAAATACAACTTGTAGCTGGGAGTGGTGACACGTACCTGTAATCCCAGCACTCTGGGAAGCTGAGACAGGAGGATGGAAAGTTTGAGCCCAGCAGGGGCAACTGAGTGAGACCTGACTCAAAACAAGGGGTGGGCAACTGAGTGAGACCTGACTCAAAACAAGGGGTGGGAATGTAGCTCAGGGCAGAAGCCCCGGGGTCAATCTCTGGGACTGCCAGTGTGCATGCGTGTGTTGGAATCATGTGGAGAGAAAATAATTTTAGAAATGTAGTACAGTATAGCAGACAGATATTCCCAAGGAAATGGCAACATACACTTGTATGCTTGGGATATAATTTTGCAATTTACGTTTGTATTCAGTTAAGCACTGTGTCAGTGGTGCCATGTAACACAGCAAGTGAGCACAGGTGCACCACACTGGAATGCACAAAAGTGAAGTTGTATTAAGGGGTTTTGAAAAGTATGAAATACACCAGTGTTAGGTGGATATATTCATTCTGACAGATACTTGTTGACAGGATTTCAGGGTAGACAAGTTGGAGGAGTGCTTCAGTGTGCACATGAGTCACCTGGGGAACCTGTCAAAGTGCAGATTTCAGTTCTGCAATTAGGGGAGGGCGAGTGTCTAAGAGTCTTCGTGTCTAACAGTGAGTCTGCAGTCCTGGGACCCCATGTTAGTAAAGAGCTGAAAAACTGATACTGTAACTGGCAAAAACATACTTCTTTCATTTGCTATGCTCAACAATGTTTCTTGAATGAGTGTAGCTGAATGAACACTTTGATGCAATGCAAAATGTTTATCTAAGCATCAAAAGAGTTCAGTAGCTATTTTGGAACAGTAGGCTTTACATATTTCTTTGGACAGATTTTCCTGTGAAGAACAGCAGATTGGGGTGTGTGTGGTGGGAGGAGGACAGAATTCACTAATCCAAAGATCTCAGCAAGGAAGGCAGCATTGTTTTGTTAACAAACCACCCTGGACGTTACAACAGTATTCAGTTCCATATATCCGTAAAGATCACTAAGCTATCAGGTTCCTGATGTGTTCTTCAAAGTAAAATGAGCAGTCAGCTGATTTTTTTTTCATGTTGTCTTTTTTTTTTTTTAAAGTCTAAAGTAGGGGGGACCAAGCCTGCTGGTGGGGATTTTGGAGAAGTCTTGAATTCAACTGCAAATGCTAGTGCCACCGCTGCGGAGCCGCCTCCAGAACAGACGCAGGAGAGCCCGTGAGATTCCTGCCTCTGTCCCATGACCCGCTGCGGCTGCTGCAAGCAGGATCAAGCACATCTTGTCAACAGTCATTGCCATGGATTTCCACCAGATGTGCTTTTATTTAGCTTTACATATTTCTTTGACCAAATAGTTTGTGAGTTAAACAAAATGAAAATATCCTCCCCTCTACTCCCAGAAACACCCCAAATGTGCATTTCCCTTTCTTTAGGGATATTGTACCATACAGATACAGGTAGTACCTGGAGACACTTGCTAGAATGACCCGAGAAGCTCCAGGTGGTCATAGCTGGTTTCCTACTTTACAAAATTGCTCTGCATCTGAGATGCTGCTTGGATCTCTCTCTTCTTTGTATATTTGATTCCTAACTCAAATTGTTCTTTACATTTTCTGAATCACAGCTATTAAAAGTTCCTGTGCCATTTTATTTACATTTAAGGGAAGAACTTAATAGCTACAAGTGAAAATTTTTTTTGAATAAACACTGTTTTCGTATAAGGTACATACGTTGTGTGTGAAGATGCCAGGCTAAAGTAAACAGCTTTTAAATTCAATTTGTTACAGTTGTGTGACAGTACAGTAATTCCAACTACTGGGTGACTTGGGAGTGGGACCTCCCCATATCCTTAATAATTGCCATTTGTGGCTATAACCATTTCAGCATATTTGTTATTATGCCACTTATATCAACTTTTGACAATATTAAAATTTTAATTTCAGGGTAAGTGGAAAGTTTACCAGATAACATTGAATCAAGCAGATCAGTAGGTTGAAATACAATACAAGTGTGCTCATCAGTGTTCAGTTCAAACAGCTGAAGTTTTTTTTTTAGGTGTTGACAGCTGTAAACATGGTAAGATCAATCACATTAGGGGAAGCATTGCTATCTCCATTTAATCCATTTAGCACCTTTTAAAATAAGCACACAAAGTTATATGACAGATATAACTTGAACATTTTTATACTAAAGTGTTGGTGATAACTCCTGAGAGTGTAATTTATTAATAAAAATCAATTCATCATTCTCTACTACTTGTTTGCAATGAAATGATACTGTAGACATTGCTCCTACTTTGAAAACTGAGTGTCCAGGCTAATGAATCAAACCCTCTGTAGGGAGGCCAAGGTACTCTACTAACTTTAGTAACTACTGACTCACAACCACCACACCACCATTTCCTTATGC
This sequence comes from Hystrix cristata, assembly GCA_004026905.1. NCBI lineage: Eukaryota > Metazoa > Chordata > Mammalia > Rodentia > Hystricidae > Hystrix > Hystrix cristata. The sequence continues at coordinate 90,991 of PVJO010001495.1, read as the reverse complement.
TGTATGTTAATGGCCTATAATGCTATCTGTTATTTATCAAGTTGTGATTGTTTTGTTTATGCCAAATGTCATTTGCCAAGCTTGGAGTGACCTAAAGCAGTTTTAAAAGCATGACTAGATTTACTTGAAGATAAGTCTTCTGAAAACCAAATTTGAAAAGCCACAATGTTGATTGTTATAAAATGACATGCTGCCATTCTTGATTGCTAAGCTTTTGTTAGTGCTTTGGATGCAACTGAAACTATGCCCTCTTACATGTGCAAAGCTTAATAAATTCTCCATATCAGCAGTATAGATCTCAATATTTATTATGAGGCCAGTGGTCTGGAACCAGCTTGTTGTATTCAAGAGTCATCTAGTGTCCATCCTTTAAAAACAGTATTTTACCATCGATTTCAAATCACTGCTTAATGGTGTCAGACTAACATTTTAAATAATTTCCTTGTAGGGACTTAAGGCAAAGGCTGTTGGAAGTTTTGTCCCAGAGAAATAGATCTGTAGAAATTTGTCACTTTGTAGAACTGTTGTGGTTATTCCACACAGCTGTTATTTTTTCTGCCAAGTAGGGTTTTTTTGTTGTTGTTGTTCCGACATCTTCTCTTCATCATACTGTTTCTTGGGTGTCCTGCCCTGTTCCTATCTTTCAACAATGGCATTTTCTTTAGGTAAAAGAAGTATTTTCAAATCTTTTTTTCCACCATATGAGGAAAAGTGATAAAAATTGGTGTGGGAAGTGGGATGGGTCTATGTAGGTAAGTACTGGGGTTGGCTGTAAGAGAAGTGGAGAACTCCCTTTCCTAGATATCTTCCTAATTTAAAAATTATTTAATCTGTTTTACAGTACTCTGCCTCTTAATAGTAAAAAGAAGATGAATTTAGAAAAATAAACAGGGATTCAGAAATATTATCCCAGTTCTCTTTGTGGCAGATTGGTATTATGAGTTCAGATACTTAAGAAATTTGAAACAGTGATTAGGACTACCAGAGAGTGACCCTGGCTATTCTTACTGTTTTGTGTTTAATATAACAGGAGAGAGAAATCTCAGGAAGTCTCAGATATTTAAGGACTCAAAAAATGTAATAGAAGAAAATATTTCCTTACAGAAAGCAATATCCTTAAATTACAGAGTTTGTGACAAGCTTATAAGGTCAAAGTAATCAGCGAAGACAGAACTCACTAATTGGATTATCCTAGCAATTCAAATTATTGAAGTACAGAAAAGACACATTTAATTTGGATCGTTTGTGGATCTGATAAGATATACATGGTGTATTTTTTGTACAGTATTTTAAAACAATAAAAATTGTATAATTTGGGTATGGGTTCTTTTGTACGTATTACCTGTCTTTTTAGGAAAGGGGCAAGTCTATTAAGTAACTTCCCTCCAAACCCTTCGTAACCTGGATATATACAGAACTGTAAGTAGCTGTTTTGAATCAACGTATCAAGCAAAAAAACTACATGATGGCTATTAAAATGCATGTATTAAATGACTGTTTGTTGCATATGTTCCAAAGGAGATGCTGCACCCTAAGGCAGTCTGTCAACTTCACATATCTCTTACAGGTCTTAAAATGAAAAAAATCAAGTTTTTGACCATGTCAAAGAGACATTTGGCCACTAACTAGTCATTTTTAGGGTCTGTGCCATTCTGAGTGGGTTAATTATAGAGACCCAGAGAGGGTCACAGTTAACACAAAGCATTAGCACCAACAACTTCACAATTTCGTTACTGCATTGATGCTGACACCAAAATGAATCAGAAGACTTTTCACTCAGTACTTTTAGGCCCCTGAGGCAGGGCCTTGCATGCGCCTGTCATCCACCAGCACTTTGCTTTAGTAAATGCTGTTCAGTGATTGCAGTTCTTACCAACCTTCATATGCTTCTGATGTTACTGAGATTGGTTGGTCGGTGTGACTATTTTGATACAGTTTTCTACCATGCAGTAAAAGCCAAACAAAATTTTGTTTGAATACACATTTGTAAGAGGATATGATTCATCATTTTGACACTTCATGTATGAACATTTTCCTTGGTTTCTTGGATTAATTTCTGTGTTATTTTCCAATCTGAGTTTTAGTATTCTTCCAAGCCCTTAAATGTTACTGCCTATTCCTAGTTGTCATCTACGTTATGCCCTTAATGATCTTACCCATTTGTATGGCCGAAATGACTGTAGACTGTAGTGCCTGGAGGTCTATCCTGACAGGCTTTGACACTTGTAAAGAGGCATGAATTTCTAATCACCCACTTCACTTGTCCACTAATAGCCACTTTTTATTGACAGTTCAGTAAACACCCTGGCATTTTACTGTCATTTTAAATACTTACAGATGTGATGTCAGTTTTATAGATGAGACCATAGCCAGTAGACAAAGCCAGGAATTGTACTCTTTTGTTTCCCTGCCACCTGCCATTAGTAGTATTTTTGCCGTGTGTATTAACCTGAAAGCTATAAAGGAGAAAAGAGGCCCGTATCTTTAATAAAGCAAGAAGGTGCAGGTAGAGCAGGGTTAGAACCCTTGAGGTGCTATAAAGATGTGAAAACACTGCACTAGAGCAGATGTTCCTGTTGGTGCTTGTGTAAGCAAGAAAGCCTGTAGACCTCCTCCCTTGCCGACTCGCTGTCTTCTTTAACCCCTCTCATTTGATACTTCTGATTCTCTTCGTATGCTTACTCTGTGCCCACTGCAAAGACAGAGAATTAAGGCATAGCTTGAAGTCGACTGATAACTCCTGTTTTAAACTCTGGTGACTTTTGCATTTTTTTAAAAAAAATGCATTTAATGCAGAAGTAACCTTCAATTTTCAAGTAATAATGAATGCATCCAGAAACTACATACAGCCCATCAACACATACATTAAAAACTACAAGAATTAAGGGGAAAAAACAGAACTGTGCCCAAAATGCCTGTTGTCACAGTCCTTAAAGAGCTGTATCATCAGTTGAAGGCAGGGCACGTACAGCACACATTTATTCAATTTCAGGGCTTTGTAACCCGATTTGTTCTGTTCATAGCGATGTCAAATTTACACAGCACTTCCTTAAAGATGGTACTGTGGTAATAGTTTGGTTTTACAAGCGAGGAAACCAGCAACTTAAAATTGACTTGCCTAAATGTAGGATTAGTCAGGACTATAACCGACGGCTCTTAAAGGTCTCTGGTCATACTCTAAATTTACCGCAGCAACAGCCAGAGAATAGTGCAAAACTGCTCTGGGCAAAAGCATTAAAGGTTAAGGGAAATAAGTGCCAAGAGGGGAGAATTCACCGGGAGAACTTGTGTTCTGTATACTGCCACACAGGTTGAGAGCATATGACAGATTTAAATCTATTATCAAAGGCAAGTTCTAAGGATCTGTAATCCTAAAATTTCCTTCTCTCAAGGTACCTTTAAAGGACATGGAGGTGTGTGCCACTTGCCCCCAAAGTAACTGTGGGTTAATACAAAGCTACTGGGTAAAAGATCGGGGGAAACCGATTACTTTGTAAACACTTAAATTTGGCACTGGGTTTACTTTTAAAGAGGGCAAGCAAATTCTAAAAATTAATATCGAGGCTAAAAACATCAAAAAAGAGGGGTGGGGGTCCCTGGTGATGTAATGTGTAGCCACATTCTGAAATTTTAGTACTCCAGACTAGAAGGGACAGTAGTAGCTACTTAAAGGTGACAAAAACACCTCAGAGAATTACCATTTGCATAACCAGGGTAGGCTGGCCGCGGAAGTGGCGAAGGGCAAACTTGGGCTCAGGGTTTCACAAATGTTTATTGGTCCCTACTGTGTGCTCACTGCAAAGGTTCCTGAGGCAAATTCTTTCCTTTACGGAATTTGCAACGTTGGGGGAGCACACTGCAACGATTCTTCCAAGTACAACATACGACATATTAGGAAGTTTGAATGGTAGAGAAAAACAGGAGCCGAATAGTGTCTGAGCCTCCAAGTGTAACAAGGAGAACCTCCTGTCTGAGCGAAGACCCGGAAAAGGCAGGCCGGGACGCGAGGGACAGCAAGGGTGGCACTACCACGTCCTCCTGAGAGTCACACGCACTTTACACTCAATTTACAGCGCCTCCAGCCACTAACGATTCAGTCCACTTCTGGTTGAAGCCCGAGCCCTATACTCTTCACCTGCTCGGAAGAGCCCGCCAGCAGCAACTCAGCGCTCTGCGGAACGTGGGCGGGGCCCCCGCCGCCCCGCCCCGTGACCTGCGCGCTGGCGGAGCGGAGGCCAAAGGTCAGAGGTTGTGACGGCGTCATGGCGGCGCTGCGTCGGACCCGTGCCGTGGCTGCGGAGGGCCATTTTCGGCGAGTGTTTCTCTCCTCTAGGCGCTTTCGAAGCGCAGGCACTGCGAGTGACTCCGAGAGCGGGGATGCTGATTCCTCAGCGCCTAAGACGCAACCAGGGGGCTTCGCGAGGGCGTTGGAGCGGCACTCGGAGCTGCAGCGGAAGGCGGAGCCGGGGCGGGTGAGAGGACTCGCGGGAGCCACGCCCAGGACGCGGTGGGCGGGCCGAGCCGGCGCGGGGGGTGGAGCTACGACTGAGGCGCTGCGGGCGGGGCTGGGACTCCGGCAGAACCTGGCGTGCTGACCCGGGATCCAGGGTTCGGGATCCTGGGTCCCCGGGTCTGAAGGGCGGGAGGAGCAAGGGGTGTGCATGTGGTAGCTCTGCTGCTGGCGACTGGCACCCAAACACATGGTTGGCGGTTTTTTCTTCACTCGTTGTACTCTTCCTTGTGTTCACGTGCTGCGCCTGCTGTACCCACACGCCTTGATTTGGGTCTCTGTGGGGAGAGTGCTGGCCTCCGGGCGTGGCGGGGACCACAGGGGAAGTTGCCGGTAAGGCGGCCCCGGGCGACTGCTGGGGCTCGGAGGCTAAGTGGACTCACTGGAAGAGGCCCAGCTGTGCTGGGTCTTGTACACCGATTAGCTCCAACATGGAGCTTGGTATCTGGGGTACAAGACTTTTCGTAAACGTTTGTTATTTAATAGGTGGACGGTAGAATTCCTGTTTCTGAATTTGAGCAGTTCATCTTTTGGGGTTGCACTTTATTTTTTTAAAATTCTGTTTCAGCCAATACTTTAGTGAAAGTACAGTAAAAATTATTAGGTAAATGAAGTAGAGAAAATAGGCATAAGTACAACCTGAGCGTTTTTATTATTAGGTTCTGCAGACATGAAGTTGGATTATATAAAAACAGACTTTCTAAAAACAAACAAAAAAACCAAACTTTCTGACTGTCTCTATTCATCACCTTGGGGAATGGTACCAAACAGTTCACAGACAGTGTCCTGGATTACATGGTCATTTCAGTAGTTATTGTCAAAATTTTCCTGCGATCTAAGGATTACAAGCCTGATGTGTTTTCTGATTTCTACCGTAAGGAACTACTACATATTTAATGGCACAAAACAACATATTTACCATTTTTAGGGCGGCGAGTAGCCTCATGGGATCTTACTGAGCTAAAATCAAGGTGTTGGCAGTTTTATTCTTTTGCTGGGGCTCTGGGGAGGATCTTCTTGCTGGTTCAGTTTGTAGAGGCCACCAACATCCTTCGGCCCATGACCTTCTTCTGTCATCTGCAGTGCCAGCATCAACAGATTGAGTCCATCTCAAACCACCCCATTATGTCTCTTATACCTCCCTCTTCTAATTTTGAGGTTCCTTGTGATTACATAGGGTGTACCCAGATAATCCAGGACAGTCTCCTTATTTCATGATCAGTTGACTCTCAATCTTAGCTACACCTATATCTTAATTTCCCTTTGTGATGGAAGATGACCTTCACAAATTGTAGAGATTAGAATGTGAATACCTTTGGGGACACATTATTCTGTCTACCCAGAAAATCACAACAGAATAGCTATAACTGGTCTGAAGCCATCTGAGGGATGAAGTTCAGATTCATCTTTGTCACAGGGCTTTGAGGATTGAATGTAATAAGGTAAGAAACATAAGTATAGTTCAGTGCTCTTCCCTTGGAATATTTATATAGGAAAAGAATTTCCCTATTTCTTCTAACCTTTTTCACTCATCCTCTCCCATATATACTACATTTCAAACATTTTCAGAAACCCCCAGAAAAATTGCTAAGTTGATTGTGTCAAGAATGGAAATTGTAATATCACCCATATAGTTAGTGAAGCTCAGAATGTTTCTTATGCATCAGGGTTTCACACTGGAAACAGTAATAAAAGTTTGTTTAATGAAGAAAACAAGCAGGTTATTTAAGACTGACCAGGATTCCCTTCCTGTCCTCTCCAAGACTGTGAATTGGGTGACTCAGTTTTTCAGGAGGAGGCTGGGGTGTTTCCTGGCAATCCCAGCATATTCATTACATTTTCCCAGTCTAACTCAGACTTACTGGAGTCTCCACGGGCAGTTTTTCTCTACCTGACACAATTTAGAAAACACTGGTAGATGGATAAATGTATTTGCTAGTGACTTATGGTTCACATTTCTTGTTCATAATTCTTGGCCATCTTGGTTTAATGGGAAGAAAATTCCATGAAGAGGAGGGTAGCTAGAGGCTGGTTGTAGGCTCCATTTTATAGCTTCTGAGCTTTGAAGCACTTCTAGTTACTGGACCTCTTCACTGATTCTTGATTCATAATTACTGACTCCAGTCACTCGATGATCCTGGTCATAACACACACTGCAGGACAGTTATCTTCCTAAAGTTGGGATCTATGATCAGACTTAAAAGTTGGTCTTTTTTGCTTTTCTTGGCAGTGTTCTACACCCCCATTCACACTGCCTGGAAGAATAAATATGTATCTCTTGCCTTGCATCACAGACCTGCTGCCGCTCAGGTCCTGCCTAGTGCAGAGGTTAAAAATTTAGGCTGTTTGAGGCTGCCAGCATTCAGATACTCATTCTCCATTCCTAGTAGCTGAGTGACACAGCTTCTCTTTTCTCAGAGTGGAGACAGTACTCTAACTGGAGTCACTGGAAAGTTTGCATGAAATAATACATTTAAAGCATTTTCAGTACACTGACTGGTGCAGAGTAAGCTGTCACGCAATACATTTTAGCTTTTATATGGCCCCAGCTACTTTTTCTCCTTCCTCTCTCTTAGGGGAATAGTTTCACTGAGATGCTTCCAGAATTGTGTAGTTCTTTAAATGAAATCCTGCTGTTTTCTTAAATAATTCATAATAAGATTTGTCAAACCATATAGGTTCATCATTTGTAAAAATTGTACACTCCAGTGGAGGATGCTGATAATAGCAGAGGTTGTGCATTTGGGGACAGGGAGTGATGGGCCGTCTTTCTACTGTTTTCTGAATTTTGTTATAAACTGTTAACTGCCCTAAAAATAGTTTTGTTTTTTAAAGGAAGCATTTAAGATAGCTGTATTAGTTACTTTTCTAGAGTCAATGGTTTGCAAGAGAGCAGATTTAATACATGACATTTACAAGTTACAACATTCACATACACAAGCCAGATGCAGAAAGATTGCAGAACATGTATCTGTGCACTGGAGACCGGAAAGATCCAATCAAGGGCTGGGAGCCCACGGCAATGTCCCATGTACATTTGTGTCTGCACTAAAAGACTGGAGAAATCTGTACTGGAGCCAGGATATGATGCTTGCAGCAGAACTGAAGACCAGAGCTCCCCAAAGCGAACAGCAGCCATCCTTGCCGACAGCAAGGCCCCAAGCTCCTTCTGCGACAAGAAGAGCAAAGTTCCCTTCAGGAGAACCAACCACAACAGAGCTTCTTGTGGGAAACAGCCAGCTATTATCTTCTGCTCCTGTTCTCCTTTCTACTGTATTGGCAGTAACCTTCAGGTGATCTCCTATGCCCAGAACCACAGCAGCTCAGTCCAGCTGGGCATCCTGCTCAAGTTGACCACAGTCAGTCCACCACAGATGCTAAATGTAAATAGGTATATACTTTAACTAGAGGCTTAGCTATACCATTTGAAGAGACAATAAAATCACAATTTTCACAGCCAACAAAGGAAAACCAACTACACACACACGCTCTCACCGAGTATAGGCCATGCTGTTTAATCCCACTTTTAATGATATCTGAGGTCTCTTAATATGTTAACTTGTGCTGGAGTAGTATATGGATACTTCAGAATGAAGTTTTTCTTGACTTTGTCCCTCCGTCGAATGTAAGTTTCAGGAGGACAGAGACCTTGTTTCTCTTGCTCTGGTATGTCCTTAAGACCTAGCACGGGGTTTGTCCTATGGTGGGTACTCCAAGTATTTGCTAAATGGACAATGAGCAGATAATCATATGGGAACGTCATTTATATTTGGCCTGTCTTTGAATTGTGATCTGTGACTGCTCACAAATAATTGCAAAAGCGAGACTAGTACAGGCTTGAGCATATTGTGTTAAATGTGCCTGCCCAGAAAAATTGAGCAAAAACAGTTGTAAAAATAATAAGAAAATTGAAAATACCACGTTAGTTTTAATCTTAGTGTTTATTGAAAGTTTTCAGTGCATGTCTTATACTGTATTTATCATGAGGAATGTGAACAGTTACAAGTTGTTGATAAGGATTCCATGTGTGAAAAAATTCACTTTTTAAAGTTTCTGAACCTATTTAGTTGGAAAGTATCTTGAGATTATGAAATGAATGCTTATTCTATGATCAGGTTTTCTGAAAAAAAGTTATATACAAGTTATAAAAGTAACATCTACTTTTCCCATTTTCTCACTTTCTCAAGGCTGGACAATGTGTTTTTTAATGCATCTTTCTCTCTCGCTCTTTTTTTGAGTCAGCATCTTGCTATGTAATTCAGACTGGCTGCAAACTTCCCAAGTAGCCCAGCCTGGTCTCTAACTTGTGATCCTCCTGCCTCAGCCTCTCAAATGCTGAGATTATAGCATGTACCACCATGCCCAGCTATACATACCTCTCCAGTTTCATATGTACATCCATATAAATATAAGTTAAGTATATGTATGGATACATACACACGTATGTAGTTTCAAAAACACGAATTGATTCATACTGTACTGCTTTGAATTATCCTTTAAGAGTATAAGTATGAATTCTGGATTCAGACAGTTTTTGTTTAAATCCTGGTTCTTCCACCATTTACTAGCTGTTTTTCCTTAATACTGGAATTAATTCTCATGTTTTTCTTCCATTTTTGTAAAAGGGAACCTCATATAGGTTTACTGTAAGATTAAATAATTTATTATTTAAAGCACTTAGTATAAGTACTTGATACTTAATAAACACATAATATATTTTAGTTGCTGCTGCTGAAAATAGCTGTTTTTACTTAGTGTAACTTTGAACTACTTATTGTTTTATATATGTAATGGAAATACCTCATTAATTTTTATTTCTATTTTATGTTATGGGTAAAACATAATTTACTTAACTAGGAAAAGCTTTTATTAAGAGTATTTAGGTGCTGGTTGTCTTTTTCTAAAAGGGACAATGTTACAGTGTATATAGGATATATTCTGGGAGAAGATATACATACAATTTGTGTTTGGTAGATAACAGTCTGTAGTAAACTCTCACCGTACATGGCAATGCCTAATTTGAGTTTGGTAGATAACAGTCTGTAGTAAACTCTCACCGTACATGGCAATACCTGTTTGCTCACCCTCTTACAACATGGAATATATAGATGGATTTACTTTTCTTTCTTTTTTTCTTTTTGTTCTTTTTTTTATTTGAGTTGCTGGGGATTGAACTCAGAGCCTGGTGTGTACCAAGCAAGTGCTCTACCACTGACCTCCATCTCCAGCCCTGGGTGGGTTTTCTTGATACTGAACAACCAAACAAAATACAGAAATTGAGAACTAGGGTATTCCTCACTCTGATTTCAATTAAGATTACTTCATGTTCACAGTTTTTACTTCATAGTAAAGATATGCTATCAATTTGAACTCAAAATACTCATACTAACAAAGATTACATTGGGTTCTGTGTATGATTTCATTTGTAAAATGGTTTCTCCTTGAAAAAATTGGTTGAAAATAAAGTTTGCTGGTCCCTAAACAAATCCTTATTGCTTTCCCTTTGCTCTTTACCCTGTAATTAGCTTCCCTGATTGCAAATTCCGTAGTAAAAATCACCTCCTCTATTAGGCCTTTGTGATCTCACCAGCCAGATGAAACTCTTTTTGAATGACCTAGGGCTTTGTTTTATACAACCTTTGTGGGGCCACCCATAGCTCTTAAATGACTATATTAATGTCATTCGTGAACCTGTTTTATGCTATTTTCTAACTGTAGTTCCTGGAGACCACGGCTATGGTTTATTTCCCCTTTTCATGCATTCTATAATGCTTTATGTACAAGTAAGAATTGAATATATGTCAGTTTAAATTGTAATAAAATTTAAACATTTTGTTGGTCGAATAACTATAAGTAAAAAATAACATCTCAGAGGGCCTATTATTAGATTTTAAAATGTGTATATATAATGATGGAAGTCCGAGTAATACCCATTGATTTAATTCTTACAGTCCTTAACCTCAGAAATAAGTGGTGTTCAGTAACAGCCACTCAAATTACCCTCGCAGAGACCTTCCCTGCTGTCAGGCGCTGAACTGACTGAAGGCAGTGCATCAAGAATTCCTTGTCCTAAGATTTCACTGAGGTTGCAGCTAAAGGGAGGACAAGTTTGAAGGACCTGTACCGCCCTTACTTTATATGAAGGCTGTGGGTTTCATGTTGTCTCTGCTCACTTGTCACTTTTGCTTTGGCTCATTCACTTTAGTACTGGTCGGTACATTCATTTCTTCAACTAGCTGTTTATTTTTACGGTAGGGAGCAAGTCCTGTTCATTTTTGTAACCAGTGTAGCACATACTTATGTATAAGGACCTGGTAAGTGTTTGTTAAAAATATGGAATCTTTTAATCTTCTTTTTTTTTTCCTCGTTTTTAAAATTTTAAAACCTCAGTATAACAGTATGAATTTGCTGGACTTGGTAACTGTGTTATGATATATAACTCATCTCAGCCACAAGGTAGCAGTAGTGGAGCAAAGATTTAAAATTTTTTTCTTCATCAATATTAATAATCTTTCTTAACAGTAGAGGGCGGCATATCACCTTGCAGCACATTGTAAAAATGGTTTTCAGAGATTTTGTGGTGGGGGCAGACAATAGAACATCTCAGTACTTGAGCTCATTTAGAATTGTGATGTTACAAATCAGTTTATACTTTTACCTTGACTTAGTGATATATTAGGTGTTCATGCAAATATTTTTTAGATGTTACTTTTCACTTTTTCAAGAGTTTTTATTTCTATTTTAAAATATTGGAATATTCTAGGAGACAGAACATTTATTTAGATACTTATTTTCAGAATACTGAAAAATAAAAAAATAGATTGTTTAAAGGACTTGTTTTAATATAAAGGGGAAATTTTCTTATATTGTTTAAGTTTTAAATCCACTAAATTTATGTAGTAGCAAAATTATATCATTTTAGTTAACCCGTTGCCTTTCTCCCTGTTTTATATTGACAGCTTTAAAAATTACACCATTTAAAATGTTACTTAATATATAAAGGAATATTGAAAACTGTTTCTGGTTTTAACCATGATATCAGCGTATTTTGTATTACAGAATTCTGGGAGAGTTATCTTTGAATTAATAATAAAAATCTTCTGAAATGTTTGGTTTCACAGTAGAGTCTAACATTTTCAAAGCATGGTTAGAGGAAATGACCCCTTAATATAAGGACAATGAAAGAGTGAATTGAAGTAGATAGAATTTTTGAGGGAAAACAGGTTTTTATCAAGACCTGTGATGTGCCAATAAGCAGTGTATACATTTTGTAAAAGGAAAGATGTTTACGCACTGTATGTATTTTGCTTTGTGAGGGTAGATACATCTGAATCAGACTCTTATAATTTCCCAAGTCAGTTTTAGCTTTCATTCTTTGTAGCTATTTTTACTCATTTTTACTCAGAAACCTCACCACTTTCTTTTAATGTGTCTAGGTTTTATTTTTTCTTTTAAAAATTATATTAAGTTTTTTCTCTTTTGATTACATTTATTTTTGTAACATGATTATGGTCCTTAAGTTTGTTTTTATTTTTTGGGATTAAGTAACAGAAGAAATAAAAGAAACTAAGCACATATGAGCAGAATCTAATTTGTAGGGATTTGTGATTCAGTTTGGGTTTTGCCTTCCTTTTTAAAGCTTTGAGGACTCAACTCTTGGCAAGTGCTGGGCAGTGAGTCAGTCCTGGCACAGGCGGTTGTCAGGCCAGGAGTCAGCAGTTCAGCAAGTTGTCTGGTCCTTCCCATCTACCCAAGACTTCCTCTGCATCATCCCAGAGGAAGTAAAGAACACTGGGAGCTGGGAGTTACTGAGCCAGAGAGTATTTATCCCAAAGACATGAATACTTATTTCATATCAAAACTTATACACAAATCTTCATAGCAGCTTTATTTGTAATCCTAAAAACTGTAAACAGCCCACATACGCTTCACCTGATGAATGGTTAAATAAGCTGTTGTATATCCTTGCCACAGAATACTAGTTAGCACTAAAGAGTAACAAATCTTATACAGAGCAATTTGAATGACTCTGAAAGGAATTATACTGAGTAGAAAAAAAGCCAGTCCTGAAGGGTTTTACATACTACGTGATTCCATTTTTATGACCTTCTTGAAATGACAGGATCATGTAGAGAACAGATAAGTATTTGATAAGAGTTAAGGATGGAACGGGTAGGTCTAAGGGCAATGGCTCATAAAAAGATAACATAAGGACTCCTGTGTCAATGGAACTATTGTGTATCTTGACTGTATCAAGGTACAGAAACCTGTACTTAACGTTGTGTGGAACTGAATACACACATAGCAACAATCCTAGTTGTGATAGTCTTACAAGATGTTAACCATTGCGGGGACTGGTAAGGATATGCTGGATCTCTGTGTATTATTTCTTACAGCTGCATGTGAATCTACAATGATTTCAACATAGAAAGTTTAATTTTAAAAAAAAGGAACATTTCACCAATCAGGCCCACGACAAGTAAGACCAATGATACTTATACGCAAAAAGCATATTATCCCATATTATTTCCTATACAATGAATTTTTGGTTATAGGCCATATTGTGTGGAATACCTTGTAAGTGATAAGGGATTCTGTAAATCCAGAGATGGTGGTTTTGGTAGAATCATTGTGAGCAGGTAAGAGAGGTTTGTATTCCTACTGTCTATTCCAGTGGTAATATATTATTATCCTTTTTCCACTGTAGAATGGTTCGGTGTAATCAGACTGCCACCAGATGGCCAGGCGATTCTCTCACGGAATGATGCTATGCTATTTTGGGTTCTTAAGTGTTGATTTCTCCTGCTGGCAGACTGGTCTTTTAGCATGAGTTTTAGCCTTATTGACATGGGTCAGTAGAAGTCTTTGTTCCTGAGTTCATGTATAACCTTCATCCCATAGACATATAGGGACTTGACACCTGAGTGGAGTTTTTAGGTGATCAGTAATCTGGGTACATGATGAGATGCCCCCAAAGCACTAAGATGGAAGCATATCCCTGCTGCATGGCCACTCTACTTTTTTTTGGCAGTACGGGGGATTGAATGCAGCACCTCTAAGTTACATCCCCAGGTCTTTTTTAATTTTTATTTTGAGATGGGGGTCTTGCTAAGTTGCCAGCCTGGCCTCAAGCTAGTGATCCTCCGGCCTCAGCTTCATGTATAGCTGGGATTACAGGTATGTGCCACTGTGCTCAGCTCCACTTTGTTCTTGAACCCATTCGTGAGGAATAGGAATAGCTGGGGAAAGAGGTTGGTTGACCAGCATCTGTGGACTGGGTTGTTTTGTCTGCCTGAGTAGCAAGATTCTTCACATACAACTTGTTATGGCATAGATGTGGGCTTGTTAAGGGCTCATGTTTTGGAAGCGCAGTCCCCACCATAGTGATGTGAGAGGTGATGGGACCTTTATGAAGTTGAGCCTCATACAAGATGAGTGGGTCATTGGTGGTGCTACCCCTGGAAGTAGTTGATGTAATTCTTGTGGGATCTCACTTAACTCCTGTGAGAGTACGGTGTTGGAAAGGAGTGATTCTGACCCCTGAATTGCTCTTTGGCCTCCTATCTCACCATGTGATCTCCCCTGACATATTCACTTCCATCATAATGCCATCTGCATGTGAGATGCGGTCCGAGAGGCCCTCAGTAGACCTGGAACCATGCTGTTTAGACTGTCACATTTAAAAACTTTGAGCCAAATAAGCCTCCTTTCTTTATAAAGTACCAGACTCTGGTATTTTGTTATAGTAAAGGAAAAACAAACATTTATGTTCTCATTCTGTGCCTATCCAGAGAGCTTTATCCCTTTCTAAGACCTTGTCATGTATTTTCACTCAGTGTTGTCTTTGGGATCAGATATCATTCAACCAGTCAAGCAAGCTGTTAATAGCCATTCCCAGTCACTTATGCTAATACATTATATCTGGAAACTCTGTTTACCTAGCCCATATTAATACATTTTATCTCAGGCAACACTGTTTTCCTCTCACTGTGATCCAGTGTTCTTGTGATCCATTTTCACACTTATCCCCAGTTACTGTTGACAGAAATTGACAAAATCATCCAGTTCTTTACTTGCATCTCATGAACGGTACTTTGCATCTTATCTTTTGGAGTCTGCTGAAACTTGAGTTTGTTTAAAGGTCTAAAGCAGTGCTTTCTCATAGAATTCCTTGTGACAATGGAAATGTCCTATTCTGTGCTGTCCACATATGGTTATTGAGTAACATATGGCTAGTGCATTTGAGGAAATGATTTTTAAATTTAATTTAATTTCAACTTAAAAGTAGAGTTAAATAATCCCATACATTTAGTGAATACTGTATTGGACAAGGCAGGTCTAGAAGCAGTAAGAAATGGTAGAGATGGGTGCTTAGAGGGATCAGTAGACCCTTGTAACAATCTCGGGGTAGATCGTTACAAGTGCTTCAGGGAAGGGCAGACTAACTTCCCCAGGTTGAGATAGAAGGATTTCTTTTACTGGCAGAGAACATCCAGCAGAATTTAGGGGTTTAAATTCTCTATCTTCTTTAGCATCTACTTATGTGATCCCATTTCAATTTTGAGAATCTGCTGCCTTCCTAATCAGTGCCCTAACTTTAACATTAGAGAACTTGAAATATTGGGATTAGATATACATTATCATTTAGATGTCTGTAGAATTAGACTCTGGGTTGTTGTTTTTAGAAATTTTAATCCTATGACTAAAGGAGATAAAGATTTCTTTCAGGATTGTCATAGAAACTTTTAGATTCCCTACACTGACCTTTAGCTGAGCATTTTTGACAGCAAACAACCAGTACATTTATATCTCTGTGTTTTGACCTGACTGATGTGGGTGGAAAACACTTGCTCACCGCAAAGCTGTCTGTGGGTACTTGATTGTAAATGTTTTCAGGCATTAAAAACCAGCATTGTCATTATACACCACATACTACCAGAGTTCCTCATCACTGGAAATGGGATCAATTAGTGCATTTAGATTGAATCACTTCAGAGAGCCAATCCCAAATGACCCCAGAATTAATTCCAGTAATCCGTATTAAGATTCTGTTCCTCTGAACCTATTTTGGTGTCTCTTCTCTTATGTTCACAGACTTTCTCTAGGGACTATTTTTTGAGAGTCTAGTTATGAACCAGTTTCTGTCCTGGACAGTTTTTTCTCCAGGCATTTATTTGTGTTGTTCCTGTATTTTTTATTGCATAGGGTTAGAACAAGAAGTAGAAGTAGGTAGCAATGGCATTTTTGTATCAGATCTCTGAGAACACTTTACAGTATATAAAACACATCTCTGAAAGAATTTTTTGACTGGTATGTTTGTTAAACATTGTAATGTGTATAGTAAGATGGTGCCATTGGTGGGAAAGAAGTTGGTTTCCAGAAAGTTCTTTTTAGACTAGTCAGTAAATACACAGTTCTATTTTCTTTGTCTTTTAGAAACCAAGACTGTGTGTTATGCAATTTTTGAAAGTAGTGAATAAGACAGACATTTTCTCTTTCATCTTGAAGTATAGCAAGGAAGAAAAAAATTTAATAATAAAATTTAAATGTGATATGCATTTTTAAATAAATTGTATAGTACCAGCTCACTTATATAAGATCTCAAAGCAAGACATGTGATCTAGTTTTGGATGTGTTCCACTTAGTAGAATAGTTGGAAGTAAAATTCTATGTGTCTACCTGCATGCCCTAGCTTTTGTCATACTACCTCTGTCTCATTAGACCCCTCAAAGCACCCTTTGGCCCCAGATTGTCTGTCTGTTCCCTTACACTCCACCCTCACCCCTGTCTATTAGCATCTGTCCCAAAGCTCACTTAGAGAGAAGGGAGGGAGAGAAGGAAAGAATATGAACCTAGTTTCCTTTGTAACCGTATTTTCTCCTGGTCTATCATAATTGTTTCTCTGCTACTATGATATACTTCTGTTACAAAGGTTCCTAAACTTTTTCATCATGGTCTTTCATTAGTAAATTTTGGAGTACATGTCCCTAATATTTACTTTAAAAAGACATGGAAGTACTACAGTGCTATTTAGCATATGCATTTTAACACATATACATCCTTCTCCTCCCACCCCTGTTTTTAAGAGTGAAGAGAGAAAGACATTCCAGTGTTTGTTTTGTGGCACTCAGTACTGAGCCCAGGGCCTCCCGAGTGCTAGGCAAGTGCTCTGCCCTGTGCTGTGTCTCCATCCCCAGTGTCTGTTCCTTCTCTCTTGCAGGTTATCGTGAAGATCACGCCCTTTCATGCAGCCTGTCCTCTTTCCTTCAGCCCTGCTCTCTAGATCTGTGTTCCTCTTGTTTACTTGATTTCTCTTTATTCTCCTGCTTTCCTTTGGGCTTGGGTTTGTCTTAGTAGAGGTTGTGATGGGATTCAATACGAAAGCAGAAAAAGAGTTATTTTGGTTTTTGTTTCTTGGTACGATTTCATAGTAGTGTTCTATTAGTAATAAAGCCTCCTGGACAGAAATCTTTTCAATTCTTTCAATTTTTTATTTAACAGTAGTTCACAGCTTTAGTCTTTCCATCTACATATTTATCATCTTCATTGACTTCAGCATCTTTCTGAATGACTTCACCAATGTTTTGGCCACGTGATTGTTCATATATTAACCTCGTATCCTGCAACTTTGCTGTAATCACTTATTACTCACAGGAGTTTTTTGTTGTTGTTGTTGTTGTTGTTTTTTTAGATTTTTCTACATAAATGATCACTCCAACTGCAAAGACTGTTTTATTCTTTCCTTCCTAATCTGTATACTTTTTATTGTTTTTTAGGGGGGGTGGTTTTTGTTTCGATCTTACTGTGTTAACTGGGGCTTCTAGTATGATGTTGAAAACCCATGTGAGAAGGTATGTCCTTGGCTTCTTCCTGAGTTTAGTAGAAAATCTTCAAGTTTCTCATCAGGTTTGATGTTAGCTGCAAGATGTTTGAAGATATTCTTTATCAAGTTGAAAAGATCCCCTCTATTCCTAGTTTACTGAGAGTTTCTAATCATGAATGGGTGTTGAATTTAGTCATGTGTTTTTTCTGCCACTATTGATATGACCATGTTTTTTTTCTTCTTCACCCCATTGATGTAATAGATTACATTGATTGATTTTGAAATTTTGAAACTCATAAATCCCATTCAGTTGTAGTGTATGATTCCTTTTATATGTTTGATTTGCTAATGTTTTGTTTAAGATTTTTGAATGTATGTTCATAAAGGATACTGGTCATGGGTTTTCATTGTAATGTCCTTGTGTAAATTTAGTATTGAGGTATGCTGAACTCATAGGATGAATTAGGACTTATTCACTAATCCTTCTATTTCTGTCTTCTGAGGGGTTGTAGATATGTTTGGTACAATTCATTGATGAGTTTGTCTGGGGCTGATGCTTTCTGTTTGGAAAGGATATTAATTATTGATTGAATTTCTTTAACAAATATAGGCCTGTTGAGATTGTATTTTCTTCTTGTGTGAGTTTTGGTGGACTGTGTCTTTCAAGGGATTGGTTCATTTGATCAAGTTTTTAAAATGATGAGCATAGAGTTCTTCTTAGTATTATTTTATTGTCCTTTTAATATCTATGGGGTCTGTAGTGATGTGCCCTCTTTGTGGGGGTTTTAGTTACCTGAAGTCCATCAACAAGGATTAGTACAGGATAATATGTTTTTGGGGGGAGGGGGAGAGAGAGAGAGAGAGAAAGAGAGAGAAAGAGAGGTCATAGTTCCATAACTTTTATTATAGTATATAGTTATAATTGTCCCATTATTCTTATTCTTTTACTGTGCCTAATTTTTAAATTAAACTGTGTCATAAGTATATATAGGAAAACACACATACACATATATTTCAGTACTATCCCTGGTTTCAGGCATCTGCTGGGTGTCTTAGAATGTATCCCACATGAATAAATGGGAATACTGAGTTAGTAATTTCTTTCCTCTCTTTTTGTTGGTTATCCTGGCTAGAGTTTATGAAGTTTATTGATCTTTTTAAAGAACCAGTTTTTAACTTTGTTGATTATCTCTATTGATTTCCTTTTTTTGGTTTCATTGCCTTTGCTCTGATTTTAGGGTTTTTTTTTTCCTGTTTAGATTTATTTTGTGTTTCTTTTTCTAGTTTGCCAAGGTGGAAGCTTAGGTGATTGATTCCAAACTCTTTTTTTCTAATGTACATGTTCAGAACTATAAATTTCTTTGTAAGCACTGCTTCACTGCATGTCACAAATTTTGATTAAGTTCTGCTTTCATTTTAATTTAGTTCAGTGTATTTTTAAATTCTTTTGAGATTTCTTCTTTGTTGCATGTATTTCTCTTCAAGTGTTTTTGGACTGTCTTTCTGTTATTATTTCTATAGTTTAATTCCATTGTGGTCTGAGAGCAGACATTATGATTTCTACTCTTAAATTTGTTAAGGTGTGTCTTATGGCCTATACTGTGACTAACTTGGTAAATATTCCATGTGAGTCTGAGAGTAGTATGTGTTCTGCTATCGTAGTATGAAATAGTCTCTAAATGACCATTCCACGCAGTCAACTGAAGGTGGAGTTGAGTCTGGCCACATCCTTACTGATTTTTCTGACTGGTGAATCTGTCTGTTTCTGACATAAGCATTTGAAGTCTCCAAACGTGGTAGTGGATTTATCTGTGTTTCCTCGCAATTCTGTCAGGTGGTTGTTTTCTTTTGTTTTGTGTTTATTTTTGTTTTGCATTGTGTTTTGACTTTCTGTTGTTAGGTGCATGCTTATTAAGCCTGTTATGTTTTCTTTGTGAATTAACCCCTTTATTATTAGCGAACTATTTATCTTGAACGTATTATCTGTTAGAAAAACTAAGAAAAATGAAAGTTTTACTTGGTTGCACTGTCTCTTCTTTCTTTGTGTAGATATGAATATCTGACCTTTTAATTTTCCTTCTCTCTATAGAATTTCTTTAACATTTCTTGCAAGGCCTATTGGCAACAAATTCCCTCAATTTTGTTTAAGCACATCTTCTTAAACACATTTCAGATATTTCATTTCTATCTCTTCCTACTTGAATGGTTTCTGAAAAGCTGTAAGTGTAGTAGTTCTTGTTTTTGTTCCTCTGTAGGTAAGGTATTTTTTCACTCTCTATCTTCTTTCAGATTTTTTTTCCCTTTATCTTTGATTTTCTCTAGTTTGAAAGTAATATGGCATAGTGTTTTGGCACTTAACCTTGCTTGGCATTTGCGGAGCTTCCAAGATCTGTGGGTTTGGTGTTTGATATTAATTTGGGGAAATTCTCAGTGATTATTATTTCACATATTTTTTCTATTCTTTTCTCTTTCTCTCTCCTCCCTCTCCCTTTCTCTTCCTCTCTCCTGGCACTGGGGATTGAACCACAGGCATTCACACTGAGCTGTATTCCCCAGGACATTACAAGGTTGGTCACTGGGGTGTGGCTTTGGAAAGATAGATCCTGTCCCCATCCTCTTCCTCTCTCTTTGGTTCTTCTTTGCTCTCTCTCTGCCTCCTGGTCACTGTGAGGTGAGCAGCTTTTCTCTGATGTGCCCTTTAACCATGATGTTTTTGTCTCGGAGCCAGCCAACAATGCATTGAAACCTTTGAAACCATGAGCCAAAGTAAATCTTTCCTCCTTTAAGTTATGTGTGTCAGGTATTTTGTCTCAGCAACAAAAGCTAATAACCCCAACGACTGTGTCTCCTGGAGTTTTCTCTCAGGCTTGCCCACCCTGAGCCTCCAGCAGTTTGCTTTATAGGTCACATGACCCTTTCTCTGTACTGGGTCTAACAGAGTTTAGTGCTTGGGGGTTTCTGCTTTGACAGCACTTCTCCGTATGTGCTTGTCTTTGGGGGTAACAGTTTCTCCTGTGACCCCCCCACCTTTCAAATAGGTTTAAAAAGAGTTGTTGGTTTTTTAGTTTGTTCAGCATTTTACTTGTTAGGAGAGACTGGCAACTTCTAGCTTCTTACATGCAAGACTAGAAACCAGAAGTCATCATACAACTTTTCAGTATCATAATCTAAGACCTTCATTTCTACTTTCCTTTACTTACAGATGTGCAATTATTTGTCTATCATTGTCACTAGCAACTATCGTACCGTGACATTCTTAAGCTCATGACCTCTTTCTTAGACTGTTTTACCTGTATGTTCTCTAATTCCTTAACAACACCTTTCACTACCAGTCCATCACCTTTTCTCTGGACCTATCTTCCTTCGTAGTCTGGGGCCACTTTGCAGCCGTTCTATTGTCCTGTGATCTCACTGTCTTAATCTTTCATCTTGCACTCCCTTATATAACACCCAAGAACTCCTTTCTATAACTTACATTGCTGTGCTACGAGCTGCTGGGTTCTGTTAGTCCAGGGATTTTCAACCTTGCCATTAATAGTAATTTGGACTAGCTAATTCTTTGTAGTGTGGGGCTGTTCTGTGTATTGTGGTGTGTGTAGCAGCATTCCTGGCCTGTCTCCGGTAGACTCTAGTAGCAACCCCATCATAACTACCGGACATATCTCCAGACATTGATGTCTCCTGGAGAACAAAATCATCCTGGTTGAAAAATATTAAGTCAATAGAATTCGGTGATGACTGGGTCTATAAGGAATTGATTAATTTTTTTACAAGCTACTTTTTAGTGGGTGCCTAGCTTTAGGTACTGTTTGAGTGCCTTACATATGGCCATGTATATACTGAATCCTTACAGCAACCCTGTAAACTAGGTACTATAATTATTAACCACATTTTATAAAAGGAGTAAATAGCAGAGGGATGCAGAGTGTTACCTCGCCTGGAGAGATGGAAGTGGCAGGGCCAAGATGGGAAGCATGTGGCTAGACTTCAGTCTTCCTTCAGGGGTTCTTCTATGCCAGTCTCCACTAACTGCTGCTTTAACCCTTTACTTCACTTTTTTTCTAAGTTATCTTTTGTTGCATAACAGACTACCCCAAATTTAGTTCTCTTCTGGGCAATTTATTCAAAATTTTTATAGGAGAGAGAAAAAGATTGTATTTACTTCTGCTAGGGCAAATAAGTACCTTTTTACCAGGTGTTGTGCACCTGAGGTGTTTTGTGTTTAATGGGAGATTGACTGCCCCACCCCTATTGTGTTTAATTTTTCCTCTTGTTTTCATCCTGTCTTTTCATTCTAGCCTTGTATTATTTCTGGCATGATTAAGCCCTATATTTTTATGGAATGCTTCAGGATAGATCGGCTTTTTTTTTTTTTTAACGTTTTCATCTTCCTGCATACTTTTTGCACTGCCTTTTCTTTCACTTTGTCTCATTAATTACCCGTCTTCTACATGCTTTCTGTCCTCTAGCCAGTCTATTCTCAAGCTTTGGACTCCTTACAATTCTCTCTTAGTATTGAGAGTTTATAATTTTTGTACTTTTTTCATTCATCTCCATCATATAATGGAATTTGAGAAGAGAGCAGATATCTGTAAGTACTATGCCATGTTGACCCACGAATTCATTTGTTTTAATAAAAGAACTTTGTTAGGAGTACCACATGTATTGGTTAGTGTTGAAACGAAAGTTATTGTAGGACAGTTAATAGAAGTGACTCATTTTAAAAGTACTTGTCAGAGAAGACGTGTGCTGAAATTTTTTTTCTGGATAAATAGCATGATCTAAGTTGTATATACTATTTCATTTTTTTTTGTTATTGTGCATTGAAAGAAAAAGCTGGGTAGGGTAATGTCTTCCGTTTTAAATGTGTACTACTTTATAAAACCTCTGTTGAATTTGAAAATATTTAAGAAATTTTACTATTTTAGGATTGGAAGAAAAATTATATGTATCCATCCCTTTTATTTTCAAATAAGAAAACAAATCCAGAGAGGTTAAGTGACTTACTCAATCATGTTTTAGCTGTTTATTGGCTAAGTTGGTCATGGGGTTCGAGTTTCCTAAGCATTTCTGTTATTCTGCTGTACTGTACCCTTCCTTTTTTTTTGGTCCTGGGGTTGGAACTCAGGG
This sequence comes from Hystrix cristata, assembly GCA_004026905.1. Classification (NCBI taxonomy): domain Eukaryota; kingdom Metazoa; phylum Chordata; class Mammalia; order Rodentia; family Hystricidae; genus Hystrix; species Hystrix cristata. The sequence continues at coordinate 68,528 of PVJO010001495.1, read as the reverse complement.
CCTCGCGCTTGCTAGACAAGCACTCTACCACTGAGCTGAATCTCCAACACTATATCCTCCCTTTTAAGCTTTTTTTATTTTAATGATGTTTCTGTCTTGTGGTAACTTTTATTTAAGAATCACTGTTCAGCATAACATGTAGCTTTGAATAGCAAGTATGGTACTGTGCCTAATGAAGTAGTTGGACTAGTTGATGTTTCATGTTTCTTTTAACATTAATAACCTCTGATTTTAAGCTACCTATTAACTGTTCTCATAACATGATGGTTATATTTATATATGGTTAATGTATATTAAAAATTTAAAAGTAACTTTTTTTATATTATAGATTTTCTATAATATGAAGAAGAAAGTTGTTCTATGTGGAAATCATTTTCGTTAGCATTTGGTATATGTCTTTTAAGGAATTTATAGCTATATATTAATATAAGAATATATATGTAAATTTAAGTAAGTATGTGTTATGGTTTGTGTCTAGATGTCCCCCCAAAGCCTCATGTGGTAAGAGATAGCTGGATCTAGAGTGTGGGCTGCCCTGAGGGCAGGTAGCCTAGATAGATATAAGAAGAGGCTAATTAGCTGCTTGTTTTACATTGCTGATTTGCATACATTCCTTGCATTTTCCTCACTTTACTTTGCGGCCGGCCGCCGGTCTGCACGCCAGCCCCGCCGCCTCAGACCCAGTGGACTATAGACTGAAACCTCTACAGACTGTGAGCTAATAAACCTTTCTTCCCCTAACTTTGGGTGTCGAGTATTCTGTCCCAACAACGAGAGAAAAATAACTAAAACAGTATGTATTGAAATGTATTTACCTTTTTTTGGTGGTGGTACTGGGGTTTCAACCCAGGTCCTTGTGAAAGTTAGGCTACCACTGAGCTACACACCCCTCCCTATACTGTTTTCTTAAACTATCAGCCAGTGTTTCCTGAAATTTTATATAAATTTATATAATAAATCTAATGTGTGCAAAACCAAATTTACTTCTTTGTTATGGTTTGTGTCTAGATGTCCCCTCAAAGTCTCATGTGGTTATAGCTGGGGCTGGATCTAGAGTGTGTGATTACTACATTAGTCCACTGATTGGTTTGGCAGGTTCTGTTGGGATCAAGGATGTGATGCTAGGATTAAGGGTATTAGGATTAAGGGTGGAAGTGCTACCCACCCTAAAGCCAGGTAGTTTGGATAAGATATAAGGGACAGATAGAGGCTTGCCTACCCTTTGCTTATCCCCCTTGCTTACCTTGCTGCCTTCTGCCTGTCTGCCACGCCACCCTGCCTTGGGTCCAACGGATTGCAAACTGAAACCTCTACGAATTGTGAGCTAAATAAACCTTTCTTCCCCTAACCTTGCATGTCGGGTATTTTGTCCCAGCAACGAGAGACAAGTAACTAAGACACTCTCTTGCCTCTATAGTGCTGCTCTTCTCCTGTGCCTTCCCTTCTTTTGGTAAACATTTCTGTCTCACTTCTGTTTTCCTGTGGCTACTGCTTCAGTATAGGCCCTTCATCTCTATTCTTCCTAGCTAATTAGGGGAGCTTCTTAAAAATCAGCATCTTTGTAGTTTTTCTTCTTCTCCACTGCTGCCAAAGCTTTCTTTTCAAAACACAGAACCAGTACTGTCACCCCTTTGATTAGAGACCTCTTGATTCCCCGCTGCCTTCAGGATAGTTAACTTAGCCTAGGATATGAGACTTAAAGTATGAATGCAGTTACTTTCGGAAACCTTGTGGACCCTCAGCTCTGTTGTTACGTTGATTGAGGCTGTGCTCCCACATGTCGCGTATCTTTCTATCAAGGCCCAGTTGGTGCAAGATGAAGACTCGCTCAATACTTGGTGCAGGCTCGATCGATGAATGATTGAAAGTAGTATTGTTCTCTATGTCTCTAATCCCTTTACCGTCCAACTTTCAGCCTTCAGAGGGAGAAATAATATGTAGAGAAGAACAGGAAATCTGAGCTCTATCACCAGTTCTTAAAGTAAGCAGTCAGTGTGCTCACTTTGGCAGCACATGTGCCACAAGTAAGCAGTCAGCTGCAAGTCACCTGCTTTTACCTCTGACAATTCTGTGATACAGATCTAGTAGCTGGCTGTGTGCCTGCAGTCTGTGCAGTCTATATCAGCATGAGAGCAGCTAACAGTGTTGGTCTAGATGTTTTATACACAGGACTCCTGTTGCCAGCATGAATTGTGGGAGTTGTGACATTTATTACTTTCAGAAGTCACGTGACAAGCAAACGCGTATAGCTTAGCTTATGCCCTAGGAATTCAGAGATGGTTCTAGACTATGATTTTTAAAGGAGAGCTTTGTCTGGTTGTTTGGTATAATTTCTCAAAATCAGTAAGTAGTGATGTATGCACAGTTTAAAAGCAATTTTAGGTGTTAACCTAAGGGTCTTAGGCTTGTGTTAAAACCATTTTATTCGTGAAAACACATTTACCTCCTTTGTAAAATGTGATGAAGTAAAGGCAAGAATAATGGAACAGAAAGTAATAACATTTTATTTTGACTTGATTTTACTTTATTTTATTGTGGTGCCAGAGAGCAAACACTAGGCCTTGTGCATGATAGCCAAGCACTCTTACCTCTGAGCTGCATCCACAGCCTTTTTTATTTACTTATTTGTATTAGTTACTTTTCCAGAGCTAGTGGTTTGTAAGAGAGCAGATTTAATACAGGACATTTTTAAGTTACAATATTAACCCATAAACCAAAAGCTGGAAGAGTGCCGAATGTCTATCTGCACTGGAGACCCAAAAGATCCAATCAAGGGCTAGGAGCCCATGGCACTGTCCCATGTTCGTCCATGTCTGCAGATGATGGCTGAAGAAATCTTTATTGGAACCGGGATACGATGCTCACAGCAGAGATGACGACCAGAGCTCCTCTGAAGCAACAGCAGCCATCCTTGACAACAGCAAGACCCTGAACTCCTTCTGCGATGAGAACAACCGAGTCCCTTTAAGGAAAACCAGCCACAGCAGAGCTTCTCCTGAGAAACAGTCTGCCACTGTCTTGCTCCTGTTCTCCTTTATGTTGTAGCAGCAACAATCCTCAGGTGGATCCTCTGTGCCCAGAATCACACCAACTCAGCCCGGCTGGGTGTTCTGCCTCAAGTTGACCACAATAAGTCCACCACATTATTATTAATTTTTTTTTGACAGGGGTGTTAAGGTGCTGAGGCTGGCCTTGAACTTGGTATCCTCCTGCCTCAGCTTCTGAAGTGACTGGGATTATAGGCATGTGCTGCCCCGCATGGCCTCAAGAATATCTTTTTAAATAGTGGAGAATGTTCAATTTCCTAAAACCGCGGTGGGGGGCATATTACTTACTATCACACTAATCAGAGCCCCAAAATGTCTTCATAATTGTAAATAAGATTTTAGAAAAAGGCCTAGTGGTGGGTGAATTTTCTTCAGCAGATGTTCAACTACTGGATCTGCTACTTGATCTTCCTGTTATTGGAAGCTGTTTTAATTGGACTATGGCTTCAACTGAGTCTGAAAAAAGAATAAGAAAGGAAGCCTAATAGGTGTGACCTGGAGAAGTTGGGTAGCGGGAAAGTAGGTTAAAGTGGGCAGGACTCTCCCGGGTGACAAGCAGGACAGGACTCCTGGCACAGTGCTTATCAGCTGTGCTGCTGGCATGGCCGTGGCTGCTGCGCAGGGCTCCCGGCAGAGCGCAGCGTCACTGCTCTTGTCACTGACTGCTTGCTCAGTATTACTGTCTGCACTAACTCTGTAGGGGAATTCATGCTGTCTCTGAGTAGAGCCTGTATGATGTGTTTTTCCCCCTTGGTTCTCTGCAAGAAAGCTCTTTTTTTAAAGATGGTTGTTGAAGGAGCTTTAGTGTTGTACTTTGTGGAGTTATAAACTGATGTTATGATTCATGTCATACATCCTGGCTACCATTTCAGTCTGAGGTTTGAAATCTAGGTCTCCTGGCTTTGGTTTAGGCTGAGCCTTCTGTACTAAAGATTCTTTCCCAGGATGTTTCAGCCCTCTGAAGTAAATTCATCCCTATATCCTCCCCTGGCACCTGAGAGACTTGACGTCAGCCAGGTGTCTTGACTTTCTTTTTCCTGAGGTAGAGGTCATAAGCTTGTGGTCTGTGGGCCAAATTCAACACTTGGGTATGTTTTTCCTGATTTGGAAAATGAGAATCTTTTCCTTTTCACTGTATAAGCCTTTAAAAATTGGAAATTTTACTGTAACATATGGACTTTTGGCTTCTTGGCTAATAAAACGTGTGGCAACAAGTGCGTTTGAATTGCAGCTGCAGCTGGAGCTGAGTAGTGGCTGTGCCTTTTAGACTGGGCACATACTTTTCTGTGTACAAGCCCTCCTGTGGTGCGGCATTTGAGCTTATAATCCTTGGAATATTACATGCATTAAAATTAAGTTATAAATAGAATTGTATAGTTCAAAGAGTAAATGTGCTCTTGAACTCAATAATTTTCCTTTAATAACAAATGTAACGCTCACTCCAAAGACAGGATATAGCTAACCAAATTTTTAATATTCTGTGATTAATTCTCACAAATAGATATTTAGTACTTCCCTTAGTTTGTGCCCAAATATGCATATTCCATACCATATGCAAATTAAGAGAAAGCACAAATTGGTGCTCATGGATTTCTATAAAAATGTGTGTAGAAGAAAATTGTAAGAAAAAAGAGTAATCAGCCATACATACCTCAAGCAAACTCATTCTGTGAAGAGACTCCTAGAAGGTGAGCAGCACAAAATGGTTAAAGAAGGCATTTCCTTTGGAATTTTACTTTAGGAAAAAGAAAAATATTAAAACAAATGTAAGTCATTAAAAATTATTGTATAATAACTCGTGTTTAGACTGATAATTGTGATGAAGGGCCTTAGTCATTTTTGTCTGAATGTATTTTTGAATTTATATTAAAAGAATAGTTGTTCTCACTAAACCCGAATTGGAAGGCATTTTGCAAATGGTCAGTACTAGGAATAAAATCAGTGGCTTCCTTGGCTGCCTTCTTCCCATTCGAATTCTGACACACTCCAGCTGCATTCTGGGAGCTTTGGATGCAGACACCCTCCTGTGCTCCTTACCTGCTTGGGCTTTTGAGACTCAGGACGTGGGCCACATGGTCCCCTGCCAAGCACACGTGCTGACTTTCCACTGCTTACTCTTTAGGAAAGAAGGGGAAGAGGAAGGGTGCGTTTAAGAGCATAACTGGCTGTTCAAAGTTCTGCTTGTATCCTTTTATTGCTACAAAATGTAAATGTACAGCAAATTGACTTTTTACGATTTCCCTTTGACTTTATTATGGTTGCTATATTATATCTTATGTTGAATTTATGTATATAAATATCTCTTTTCATATTTAGGAGTCTCCAAAAATTGTGGAATCCTTCGCATCCATGCTGAGACGCTCGCCTCTTACACAGATGGGGCCTGCCAAGGATAAACTGGCCATTGGACGGATCTTTCATGTTGTGGAGAATGATCTTTACATAGATTTTGGTGGCAAGTTTCATTGTGTGTGTAAAAGACCAGAAGTGGATGGAGAGTAAGTAGAATCATCGCCGAGTGGTTTAAGAGTGTTCATAAAAGCAGACACACCTCAAAAGTATTGTGGGCATAGGTGATATTTGAAGTGGCAGAGAGCGATTTATTTCTCTTGATAATAGTGCTTAAAAAATACTCGTTAGTCATATTAGGCCACATTCATGTCTTCTCAAAGCTATGAGAACAGTTTCAGGGAGGATGGGACTGTTTATCCTGGTAACAAGTTATTCTACACCATAAAATTAAAATGAATTTTGTAGTAATATGTGCTGCACAGGCCCTTTTACCTGTAACTTCTTTTGCCCCTTTTCTTTTCCATGTCTCTTTCTGCTTCTCAGGGAAACCTCCCCTCTTTGTTTCTTAATGCCTCTTTTCTCTTACCCTACCCAATTCTGATGCTTTGTCATTTTCTTTTATTAGTTTTATGTCTCTTTTTCAGGATTATTATTTTTCCTATTATATAAACAGAATTCATTCTATTTATAGTTTGTACTGCTAGTTATGAATTTAAATATGCATTGGGGACAGCACTAAGATGGGAGGTCTAGGAGTGGAATATCAAGTTACAGGAAATGTGAGCTAAGATGGGGAAACAATAGTAAACAAGATACAAATGATTTTTTCCCATCAATTTTTAATATACTCATTTTTTAATATTTCGGTATTTTCAGTATCAGAATGCACCTTACAGTTACGGTGTTTTTTTACCTAACAGCACATCAAGTAATGGCAAATCTAGTGCTTAGTGACACATGTGTGAATTATAGTGATTTAGGAACTTGTGATGTTTAAGAATGAATTACATTATAGAAATGAATTAGGAGAGAATCTGGGCCTAAGTGAGCAGTGATGAGTGAGTTGCCCTCCTGAGAACTCTGAGCACCTGCAGGTGCAGGTCATACTACACCATACCTGAAACCCACAGTGTAAGGAAGGACAGGTTTATTTTGGCTCGCAGTTTGTTGTGATTTGAGTCCATAGTTTTCTGGCTCTGAGGGAGGGTGGTGTGGCAGAGCATCATGGTATGGCATGGTAGCAGGAGGCACAGAGTGATTAAGGGAGGAAGGGTGGAGATAGACCTTTCCAGGCCTTGCGCCCAGTGACCTGCCTCCTCAGACCAGGCTTCACCTCCCAACATTACATTTAGTTATAAACTCATCAGTGGGCTAATCCAGGGACAAGTATCACGCCCCCATGATCTGGTCACCTCCCCACAGCCTCAGCTGTGAGTGCACGAGGCTTTGGGGTGACATATAAATCATAACATCTGAAGTATTTTCTGCTGTGCTGGTTTGGTGGTCATGAATTACCTTAGATTGTCTTTATTGTGGAAAGTCTATATTTCTCTGTCAATTTGGAAGGATAAATTTGTAGGATACAATAATCTAGGTTGGCATTCATTTCCTTTTAGGACTTGTAAAACTTCACTCCCAGCCTCCTGGTCTTTAAATTTTGTGTTGAGAAATCTACTGATAATCTGATGAGCTTGCTTTTGTATATTGACATTTTTCTCTAATAATTTTTAGTTTTCTCTTTTCTAACGGTGGCAAAGTTTCACTCTTATTAAGGTAGGAAAAAAACAGAAGAGTAGGAGAAAAACAGGCTCTGCAGAGCAAGTTTGGGCCAAATGAAAAGGAAGAAAAAAAATTACACTCTACAGCAGAGGGTGGACAGCCATGAAATGGCACGATAGCCAGTATTCTCTTTTTCTTAATTTCTGGGATTCTTAGCTGTGGTTGGGTCATGGACAGGTTCTTTTCTGATCTTGTGTGTTTGGGGTACTAAATGCCTCATTCAACTGGATACCTATTTCATGAAACATATTTGGGTTCATTTCTTCAATCATTTCAGTATTTACATATTTTATACCACTGGTCTCTGCCCACGCTCCATTCTCAAGACCCATGATCCTGATTTTGTTCTTTTAGAGTCATCTAGGACTTCTTGGATCCCTTTTTTTTAATTGTCTCTCTTTGTTTACATTTTTTAAAATTTATTTTATTTTAATGGTACATTTTAGGTGTACATAGTGATAACATTCATCATAGGGGCTTTGTGTACCTATACATGATATATCTTGTTGCTTTTTTTTTCCCCATTCCCCTCCCCTCAACTTTATTTATATTATTGAGTGAATGTTCTGTTTTGTTTACCTTGTCCCCAGATTCTGATATTCTGTCTCCTGACTGATCTTGTCTACTGCCAGAACTTTCAGTTGAGTGTTGCATTTCCAGGGTTTATGCTTGATTCATTTTTATAACCTCTAATTCTTCATCTACATATATATACAAACATATTTTTTTTCCATTTTTCTCCATTACTTTTGCATGTCTATTAGTATTTTGTTGAATATTTTAGGTCTGGTGTTTTTATATATGTTTATCAATACATAGCTATTTGTATTAGTTTTCTGTGTTAGTAACATAACACTCTGAGCTATTTAGTCATAGATTCCCATGCCAAAGGTCACTTCTTAAAATACTGAACTTTCTTGGGTAATGAGTTCAACAACTGCATACATCCCTTACCTCATCTCACATTCTACCTTTGCCTACTTCTGTCTTTCACTTGTTCACTCTGTTGTTCAGATTATATTCCTGTGGGGGTTTTGTTACCTACTTGTTCAGCTATGTATCCACTAACCTGGCTGATTGCCTTAGATCAACCAAATATGCAGTTTCGTCTAGGATACCATGGTGGAATTCCTCCAACCTCAAAATTTTTAACCATTATATTTTGCTTTAAAATGACTCTCATAAAAGCCAATTTTAGCTGAGCGTAGTGGCGCACGCCTGTAATCCCAGCACTTGGGAAGCTGGGACAGGAGGATCCCTGTGAGTTCGAGGCCAGCCTGAACTACATAGTGAGACTGTATCTCAAATAAAATAAAATAAAATAAAATAAAATAAAATAAAATGAAATGAAATAAAGAAAAAGGCAGTGTTAATGTTTTGTAAAGAAATTTTTTTTCTTTAAGAAAATTGCTCTTGAATCAGGTTGAGCAAGAAAACTGTAAAGTGTTTTTAAATTGTAAAAATTTGTATGATAGTGGTTTCCCAATTTCTTTCTGTTCTAGTTCTACTTCCAGGTGACTGGTCTTGGCAAACTCAGGTCTTGCAGTGTGACATTGTTATGTGCGGAAGTCTGTAGAGCTTCAGTAAGTGGACTTCTGCTCAGAGAGAAGGCTGTGGCCTCATAGCAGAATATTTGCTTTGGTTTGCTTTAAGTTAATATCCTTGTAATTGATGTATATTGTTTTTCATGAGTCTTGACTATAACCTGCTTTTCTGTAAACCACTCTGTAAGTCAGAGAGCTTCTACTGTGGCTTAACCAAAGTACTTTTCTCATAAGATTCTGCCTATTTTCTTTAGACATTTTTCCTTCTGTTATATTAACATAGCACATAACTTTACAACATTTATCCCAGTGTGAATTATGATTGTTCCCTTTCCATATTCCATCTGATTTCTTTTGACAATCGTATTAGCTAATTTTCTGAAAGCATTGTCATTTTATGTTCATTGTCTCATTTATAACTTAGAAATAACAAGTAGACAATATTGTTCCCATTTTTCAAATGAAGAAAATGAGTCTGAGCATAAATAATGTGCTGTAGTCACAGTAGTTAACAAAGCAGAGATTCAGACTTAAGGCCATGTGTATCCAAGGCACATGAGTATTCTTTTCATTCTGCTGTGCTGTTTTCTAATCATACAGCATATAATCATTCAAGTGTCATAAATACCTTGTACTGTAGAATAGTCTCACATATGAAGCATTTTCAAATCAGGGACCCTGAAGGCAGTGTGGTGGGGATTAGGAAACTGTGCGAGTGACTGGTCTAATGCAGAGCCCTGGTTATGGTGTCCTTGGTTGCTGTGAAGATGGTCTGAATGTTTGTGTCCCCCCAGGATTCATTTGTTGAAACATACTCTCACCACTGTGATGCTATTAGGAGGTAGGGCTGCTGGTCAGGAGAACTCTGCCCTCATCCCATGAATGGGACGATTCTTGTCCTTAAAAGAGGCCCCAGCAGCTGCCTTGATCCTTCTGCCATGTGAGGACGCAGATGGTGATGTCTGTGCACCAGACCTGAATCAGCTGGCACCTTATTCTTGGACTTCCCAGCCTCTGCAATCATCAGAAATAAGGTTTTGTTGTTTATAAGCTATATAGTTTATGGTGTTTTGCTATAGCAACCTGAACTAAGACAGTGGTATAATACATTTGGTCAGTGTTACCATCAGTAAAATAGTAATAGCTAGCAGGCCCAATTTTTGTTTTGGAATAGGTCTATACCTTAATTCTAGTTAGGCTATAGTGACAGGAACCAGTTAATGTTAGTCACATGCCTCATGTTATTGGGGAATGATAATAGTTTTATAAAAATTTATTCTATAAACAATAGAAAGTCTGCTGTTTTTTAACTCTTTGGTTCTTTCTATAAAATGTGTTGTCTACTTCCTTTGAATTTTGTTAGACCTAAAGTAGTTTAACCTTTCTGGTTTCTGATGACCTATGGTTTGTATATTGCATCATCATACAAATACTACATAGAATTATTGCTCAATAACCACATGACCCGATAGTACTGTAGTTATGTGATTCAGCTCTCCTTTTCTGCTGTTATGCCCATTTCTGCTTTCTTAGCTTTCTCAGATCCCTTACTTTTTTTGTTCTAGTGTGTAGGTACCTGAGAAATCGGTCATCAGGTTTGTTGTGCTTAAAATTAGAACAGCTAGCGTGAATGAAGACCTAGTAGCCCGTCCCATAAGGAAAAAGCGTGGACTTCAGTGCAAGGGCTTCTGCATGTGTTCTGACAGCTCCTAGACTCCTTCCACTTGATTCTCAGTAGTTCTGGGGATACTTGATGTCACCAGATAACTGACTTCCTAATATGTGAAGTGTAACTGGTTTGAGATTTTGCCTGTGTTGATTGCCTGTTCACTGAAACCCTTGACAGAGATTGTCATACATCAGAACAGTGTTTGGTGAACCAGTCAAGGTGCTGAGTGTTTTTGGACATGAGCATTTGTCATCATTGAAACTTTGACACCTCCAGCAGAACTGTAGAGAAAATGAAATGGGATTATTTAATCTCACATCCTTTTTTAGATGGCGGTAGTTCATACAGCAAATTAGTAAGTATATGAGTAAATTCCTTAAAAATCTTGTTAGGCCTGAAGAATCACTTCGTGGTATTGATTAGTTTGGTTGCTTTGGAATATACTTGTAAAACATTTTATTAGTCTCAAGAAGTAAGCTACTAATTTTTATTTTATTTTTAATAAACTGGGCATGGTATAATTTTTCATTGAGCCTGCACACTGTTCACATGTAGCTATTATGTACCACCTCTGTGTTTAATGGTAATGAGGTACAGATTAAAGACAATTCCTGCTCTCTGAGCACTGATTTGATCTAGGCCACAGAGAATAGACCAGCATATATAATACCGTAGAAGTCCTGTGTGCTGTGTTCTGTGGTGAAGAGAAGATCAGTGGCTCAATTGCTTATGTCAGAGGAGCTTTCCCAGAGGAACTAGCAGTTGGACTGAGTTGTGAGGGATGAGTAGGAGCTGCTGAGCCAGACTGTAAGAGCAGCAGGGAGAGAGCCCCGCTCTCCTGGAAACCCGGGTGGTTTAGTTGGCCTAAGGGAAGGAGGAGTGGAGGGAGAGTGTCAGGCAGACTAGAGCCAGATTTTCAGGCATTTATGTCATTCTTTAAAAATAGGGCTTTATTCTGAAGGTGACAGCCATTAAGATATTGTAATGGGTAACATGAATAAAATGTGCATTTCAGTGAGATCATTGTGGCAGAGGTGTGGAGTGTGTAGTAGAAGAGTGATGCTGGACTTAGGTCAGTGAGGAAGCTACTGGAAAGAAGTGATGAGAATGTGAATTAAGCCAGAGGGCGGGAAAAGAAGCAACTTTCTTTAGTAATTTAGGAGGCAGAAGAGACAGATCTTTTGACTGAGTAGTGGCAGACCGTAAGGCAGAGGGAGGCGCTTTTAGTTCAGAGGTGAATGACTAGGTAGATGGTGAGTTGGGCTGTCCTGGGGAAGAGGGAGAAGGGAATGTGTTACACTGATGTTTGCCTGCTTGCCTAGGTTTACATCAGTTTGATTGTCACTCCCATTCGTAGTCATAGTACTTCTGATTAGTGAGCAGGCAAGAAACATTTCTCTTTTTACCAAATTATAAAATCCCTGTGGTTAATTTGTGTTTCTTGCTTTGGCTGAAGAGCCAAATTCTTCTAGTCTTTTTATTTCATTAAGTTATATGTTAATTTTGATTTTTTTAAAAGTTGTAAGCATTTTTGTAAAACCCTTAAGTCCAGATTCATTAACAAAGTCCACTGATTATTAATGTGTGAAGGTTTTGTCTTTTAAAGCATTATATCTACACTGATATCTCTGTCACAACACACGTGATTGACAGCTCTGAAAATCCAAGAGTTTCAAAACAAGCATGATTGGCAGCTCTAAGGTAACTGGCACGTGCACTGAATGTTATTTGTACTTCTGTTTGACACTAAGGTGGAATAAACAAGCTAATTTTCCAGTCTTTGTTTCTATTTCAGGTTGTGTGATATGTAGGGTCAAATACAGAGTGGAATGTATATTGTATGTTTCAAAAACTAAAGTTTTTAAGGTGTGTTGGTGGGAGAAAGAAATGATAAGAATTTGAATTAGGTGGGTCTTTTTAATAGCACAGACATGGGACACAATTAAAAAGTACACATTTTTTAATAAATTGATGATTTAAATCATCTGATTTTATTGAACAGATCTATGATATTTTAGGATAAAAGAACATCTGTTATATTTAACTTTTTAAGAAGCCTTATGAATATGTTCAAATCATATGTTCAACTATGAATTATATGTTTATATAATTGAATTATAAAATATCTTAGAAATGTTCTGGGTTCAGACTGTGAATAACGGGATTGTTTTTCTTTCCTTGTCCAGATATATGTCACAGAATTTTTTTTTAATTTTGTTTTTTAGATTGGTTATTCTATTGAACTCTATTGTGATTGATGTGAAAAATTGATTTGCTTCACCTAGCAGTTACAAGTGTACAGCTCTGCCAGTCAGAGATTGTCTACATTTGTATGTCTGCTAAGTTTGCCTTATATGCCTTCTCAGGACTGTAAAGGTCAAAAGTGAATCTGGAAACTACTTTGGTGGCTGCTTGTTAAGGAATGCAAACAATTAAGTGTTCGCACAAAAGCTTTGAAGTTAATATCTTAATAGGATGGAGAGGAGAAAAAAGCAAGGCTGCAGTTCTGCAATTGGTTCAGGCTGCAGTTCTGTTGACCTTAGAATGGATTTTGAAAAATGAAAGGCTATCTTAACAGAATGCCTGAGTTTTATTTTAGTTTGTAGGATTTTGTTTTAATTTGATTGCCATTTGATAACATCCAGAGACTTAGGAACCCAGACTTCCGGCATGTATTTTGTAATTTGTGATCGGTTATAAGAACAGTGGTAGCTAATGTTTGTTGAACACTTAGTGCTAGGCACTTTAAGAGACTCATGTGCATTATTTTCTTTAGCCTGTTTATTGCTGTAGTGTTAAGATCCTCATTAAGAAATAGTGAAGAAACTAAGGCTTACAGAGATGTTAAGTAATTTACTTACTAAATTACTTACCTATGCAGTATAGCTTCTCTATGTACATTTTTGATAATGAATACTTTATGCTATTCAAGTATAGGTCTAAGGTGCGTGTGTGTGTGCATGTGTAATTTGCTGATTTTCTCAGCAAATATTTATTGAGTACTTTAATTACAGTGTGCTGAATGCAATTAAAACTGATATGTCATCTTTAGGAGCAAAGATATACATAGCACAGTAGCACAGAGGAATGTTTGAGTGGATGCCTAGGTGAATAATGTGGTCAAATGGTAGTGTTCAAAGGAGAAGCTAGAGGTTGGCATGGCTGAGCAAGCAGCAGGTTGAGATGGTTTCCAAAAGAGTTAGAAACATCCTATTAGAGTGATACATGCATATCCGTGTTTATAGCAGCACAATTCATAATAGTTAAATCTTGGAAGCAGGCCATATGTCCATCAACAGATGAATGGATAAAGAAAATGTGGTATATACAGTGGAGTACTATGCCTTAAAGAGGGATAAATTTGAGTTGTGTGTAGGAAAATGACTGCACCTTGAGACTATAATGTTAAGTGAAAGAAACCAGACACACAAGCCTAAATATTGCATGGTTTTTCTTATATGAGAAATCCAAAACATAAATAAAGAACAAAATAAAAGATAGATAATAGGAAGTAGAGAGATTTTTTTTGTACGTGGGAGGGGGACCAAGAGATGGAAAGGGGAGGAGACAGGGATGAAAAAGGACCTGAGATGTGTTATGTACATGTACCAACTCCCCACAAGGTATGTGATCATTATGTACTGCAAAGATGTACAAAGAAAAAATAATGATTGAAGGAAAAAAATAGCTCCCCAAAAGATAAAACTTTAGTTAGATGCTGAGAGATGGTGAGTTGTTCAGCAATGGATAATGAAAGGACACCTCTGGGGGAAATGGTATGAGCGATAGCACAGAATTGAGAATGAACTTGGTGTGATTGTATTAGTTTTCTATGTCTGTGTAACAAATTACTCTAAAATTTAGTGGCTTAAAACAATAAACATTTTTGTCTCACACATTGCCCTGGGCCAGGAATACAGGAGTGCCGTAGCTGAGTGCGTATGGCTCAAGGTCTCCTGTGAGGATCATTTAAGGTTTTTGCCAGGTCAGCAGTCACCTGAAAGCTTGACTGGGACTGGAGGATTTGCTTCAAACGTGAGTCAGTCATATGTCCAGTGAGTTGGTGCTGTGTGTTAGCTTGCTCTCACTGTGACAAAATACCTGACATAAACAACTTATAGGGAGGAAAGGCTCACAGTCTCAGAGATTTCAATCCATGGTCAGTTGCTTCTGTTACTTTTGCCCTGCATGAGGCAGAGCATCATGGGTAGAAGCATCTAGTGAGCAAAGCTGCTTATTTCCTGGTAGCTGGGATGCAAAGAGAGACAGGAAAGGGCTGGGGTCTGCCTTCCCTTCAAGGCCACACCCTCCAATGAGATAACTTCCTTCCAGGAGGCCCCACCTCCTAAAGGCTCCACCACCTCCTGGCAGCACCATAGGCTGGGGAGCAAGCTGTTAACTAATACAGGAGCCTGTGAGTGACATTGCAGATCCAAATTATAGCATGCTCTCTCTCTCTCTCTGCTGGTCTCAGTGAGTATCCATGAGAGAACAAGGAGGAAGCCAGACCCTTTTCAAAGGAGTCATACTTTGTCACCTATGCCATACTTTTTGACTCAGTCCAGACCATACTCAAGTGAAAGGAAGTCAATGCCCAGCTATTAGAGGGAGTCATACACAAAACCTGTGTGTATATTTTATTTTAGTCAACAAGGCTTAACTTTTAACAAAAAATAACTATAAAAACAGCAACATACATGATAGAGCAAGATTTAAGAAAACAGGAGCATCTTTTCCTTTTTGTTTTATTTTCAATGTTACATGTTTTTATCACTAATATAACTATTTTTAGACACTGCTTAACCCTAGATTTTCTATATACTTGCAAGATAACTTTATTGTTTTCTTCCCTGTTGTGATTCTTGGGATTCAAAGCACCAGTATATGGATAAGTATCCCAATGTGTAGCTAAGTAAGTCTGCTTGCTTATCCATACACTGAGTAAATAACTGATAGCTTTGACTTGGGTCAGTAAACATGTATCCAGTTTATCAGGCCCAGCTCTAACTAGTTTAGGCTTTACTGCTTGCGCTGCTTTCTTCTCCCCTCCCTCCCCCTCTTGTCCCTCTCTTCTCCTGTGCCTTCTGCTCCCCTTCCCTCTTATCTATCCTCTCCCTTCCTTTCCCTTTCTTCTTTCTCTTCCTTTTCCCTTCCCTCCCATCCCCTCTTTCCATTCTCTTTCTTCTTCTCTCCTTTCCTCTCTCACTCTCTCAAGTTCCGGTGATGGCAAAAGCTCTTTTTTTAGGTTGCTGGCATTCAGTAGTCTACCCTCTCATTCAGGAGACCCTTACTCATTTCAGACAGATCTTCAAACTGTATTTTTTGTCTTAGCTAATTAAACCACCATCAACCCAAGCTACCTAGTCCAGAAAGCTGGGAGTCCATAATAGACGTTTTTCTCTTCGTTAGAACGCTCTTCCCAAATCCAGTCAATCAGCCAGCTTCTTTCAACCTTCTCTTCATTATTGCTGAATCTGCCATCTCCTCTGTATCTACCGTCGGCGCTTTTCTTCAGCTTTTGATGTCTTGTGTCTTGTACTGTACCTGGATTTGTAAGTGGCTTCATCCTAATTGTTGTCTTTGCCTCTACTCTCTTTCCTCCTCTAATCTATTCTTTTGCTTTTTAAAACTGCTACAGTCATCAAGATCCCTGGTATGGCTGAAATATTAGGCAGAGGTGAAATATTTGCTTTATTGTATTATACAGAACTCTGAAATTCAGGCTCAAAAGTCATAGACAGAATAGTGGTGTTTGAAGATGGCCATTTTTGGTTGCTGACGTTATGTAGTGATGTGTGGGATTGAGTAGACCAGTTCTGAGACTCTTAGAGTGATGCAGGCAGGAGTTGAGTAGGGACTGGAGTAGAGTACAAAAGGTTGGGAACAGAAAGTACGGGAAGCTGTTCAAATTAAGACTGATAGGGTTTGGTCAATGATGCTTAATGTTGCCAGCCCATATGAGTAAGAAAGTAGAGGTCACAGCAGGAAGGATGTTGGATAGAGAAGTTAGCCATAGGGCAGGATTTGGAGCTCTGCTTTAGACATGTTATGGTTATTCTGTAAATATTTGGCACTTGGGATAGGAAATAAATTAGGCTGCAGAGTAAGTTATGTAGTGATGTGTGGGATGGAGTAGTAAGTAAGTTAACTTAGATATTCGTTAAATAAACAGAACATTACCTATCAGAAGTAGCTTTGGACAAGTACAGGGAAGAAGAGCAAGGTAAAGATCAGAAGGAACATGGGCGTGGAGGGCAGGAAGCCTTGGTTCTAACACGCATCTGTCAGCATGTACAGGAAAAGTTTGTTTACCTCGGAATCTAAACCCCAGGCCAATTTAGCCAACAAAATTATTCCCAAACAGGCTGGGGATATAGTCCAGTGGTAAACTGCTTGCTTAGCATGTGTGAAGCCCTCGATTTGGTCCCCAGCAAGGCCCCCAAAGAAAAGCAGGAGTGGGGAGAGAAGTTATTTTTAAAATCACAGCATTTTATTAATTGAAAAATACTTTTTGTCCATAAATGACACTTTATAAATGTCTCTGTTTCTGTGTGTCCATTTTTCTTTCATTTGGTGAGGGAGAAATCATTCAGGTTCAATGTTGTCCATCTAATACTTGAAAATATGCATTTATATTAGTTCTAATTTTTAAGAAAAAAATTTCCATAAATATATTACACTTAGATTTCTTTTAAAATCTTTAGTTAGTTTTAAGTCAGAATTTTAATTTTGGACCTAAAATAGAATACTTTGTGTTCCTTTTTAAAATGTAAATGAGATATTAAGTAAGTATAATTAGATCCTTAATTAGTACTGATTGAGCATATTATAATGTTCATGTGGATTTTATGCTATTGCCTCTGTCATTTTGAATTTATTAAGCAAACACATCTTTCCTTAATACGTTTTCCTTGAAAGCAATTTCTTTTATATACTGTGTTCTTATGAAAATGATGGTATCAACTTTATTATGATAAATGGATACAGCTATACCTCTTTCACTGTGAATATATGATTTAAGATTACTTGGCTTCCAAAACATATTGCTGTAAATGTACATATTTTGAGACTTAACAGTTTTATTTGAGTTAACCTGGTCTTAAAACTCCTGTTTTATTCAACATCCATTTTTTTTTTTGTCTTTTAGATGACATTTATTTTTCATTTACCAGAAAGATAAAATGCCAAACTAGTTTGAAAGTTAACTACCGAACATAACCTTTTTAAATCTCAAAATCTATTCCAGAAACAAGGATCATTTTCTAATTGCAATTGCAAATATTTTAGTCTGTTTCCTGAGTGTAATTTAGAAACTTCAATTCTGAATTGAGCTTGTTTTGCAAACACTGTGCCTTCAGCATAAGATTTTTAAATTCTTTTCTTCATGTTGCTGAAGGAAACATCCTGAGTTTGAAGAAAAATGTTCCCAAAGTAAAGATTAGCATATGCTGGTTTGTGGTAGTTTTGTATTGATGGTGGTTGATGATGGTGTTGATGACTGATAGCAACAACAACTTTCTGATTTTTAGGACTGTTATGTAATTCTTCTGCCCAAGGAATTTTAAATCACTTTAAGAAACTAAACATAAAAAAAAAGAAACTAAACATATGCTATGCTTTTCAGGAAAAATAGTTTTAAAATATCCAACATAGTGCTTTGCAGAGTAAATCATCATAAATATTCTTTGCTTACTTTTTGCGGGGAGGGTGCTGGTGACCGACCCCAAGACTTGCACATGCTAAGAATGCACTCTGTCAGAGAGCCACACCCCAGCCACATTGCTTACTTTTTTCCATAAATGAGATCAACATAATCATTTAACTGACAGTAAGGTGTTTCAGTTATTGGTTGAGATGTACTATTCTTAATTTTCTCTTAGTGTTTTATAAAAGAACAAAATTTTGTTTGATAAAGAGGCTTGAATATTTCTGTTTTAGTAAAGAAATGAAAACCAATTTAATTTGAAGAAGTAAAATAAACTTTATATTGAGTTAAGTGAGAATTACCATTTTCCACTTTCGAAAATTAGGAAATTGTCTACCAGTTCTTGTCTTCATAATTGTCTACATTATCATAGTCATTATAGTCAACAGTTTTTAGCTATTAACTCTGTGTTTAGATCACCTTTCTAAGTATCAGAGTGGTTTAGGCTCTAGAGTAAAGATTTCTGAATTTGGATCTTGGCTCTGCTCATTGTTTGATCTTGAGCAAGTTGGCTAACTCCTTAGAGCCCCAGTTTTCTTGTCTTTATAATGGATTAAATGATAATACTTACCTTAGGTGGTTGGTGTGAGAATTAAACAAATTATTATAATCCTAACAGCTGACATAGTTAAACCTTTTCTAAGTATGAGCATCAAGACAGATGTCATGCTTTACATATGTATTTTACTGTTGTTATACCTATTTAATAGACCAGAAAAGTGACTGTCAGAGAATTTAAGTGACTTTCCAAATCGTTTTGACTTGTGTCAATTGCAAATGGCAGGAATCTTGACTACTTGTACCTACATGAATATATTTGTGTTTTACTAGAGATTGAATCCAGAGCCTTTGCACTGAACTACATCCCTAGCCCTTTTTAAAATTTTTTATTTTGAGAAAGGGTCTTGCTAAGTTCCTGAATTGCGCAGGTTGGGCCTGAACTTAGGATCCTCCTGCCTCAGCCTCCCAGAGTGCTAGGATTGCAGGCACTCCTCGCCATGCCCAGCTGAGTCTGATTTTTCTACAGAAGAATTGTGAATGTTGGTAGATTCTGGGTTTCCTCAGTAGTTTGGTGATGTCAGTGCTTTGTGCGTCAGCATCCATCATGTTGCCTGCTTCTTGGGTATGGCAGTTAGGCTACTGATTCTAAAGGCCATGTAAGAGAATGGAGAAGACAAGGTCACTGATTTGTCCTTTTATGAGGGCAACGATTTTTTTAGAAACTTCTCTCAGACTGCAGTTTATGTTTCATTGGCCAGACCTGCATCACGTGACCTCCCCTTACCTAAGGGAAAGGGCCTGAAAAACCAGGGTTGAGCTTTTTTTTTTTTAAATAGACTTTTTCATTGTGGAGTATTGCTGGAAAGAAGCAGATTGGGAATATTGTAACTGTCCTGTTACCTGGACAGAGGCTCTGGTGCTTTGCCTGATCTTCTACAGTTTAAATGGCCAAGTTGGGATTCTAACCCAGGTGTACCTTCCTCTAACAGCCTAATTCTCCAAAAAAAGTCAAGGCACCCACTTTACAATATTTAGAATGAACATTATCCATCATCTGCATTGGTATAGTTTTCTGCTTGAAATCCTATGTTTTTTACAACAGTTTATTTACTTTTTAGGCTGGCTAAATTTTGAAGGTATAGATTGTTTTTCTCGCTATCGCCAAATAAACATAGAAAACAAAACAAAGAAATTAGTGGCTGAAAACCTTCTATATTTTTAAGTGACTACTAAGATATGTTTGTTTCCAGGAATTTCTGATAAAATTTTTGAACCTTTTAATAGAGAAGAAATCATAATATATAATTACAGTACTGAGTTTTTGCCTCTCTCTGTTCTAATTATTATGTTTTAGTGCAAGTTAAATGAGTTCATTTTATGTTCATTTCCTAAGAAGTGGTTATCTACTAATTTCATTTTTCTGGAAAAATAAAAATGCTAAAATTCTTGGAAGCTGCGTATTTATTTATTTATTTGTTTGCCTTGTTCTTGGAGAAATGAGGGTGGGGTGAAGAGTGGGTGAAATTAAGGTCATAACTCATATTCTCTATTTTAGTCCTTAAATATTTAGCCATTGTTATTCTTTTATTTAAATTACATTGAATTTTGTAGAGGAAAAATGATACAGTAGTGCTCAAAATTAGGAAATACCCACATTTTTTTTCTGGCAAGGAGACCGAGACCTAGAGAAATTATTAAATTTGTACAAAGTCACTAAAATGTATTTTCAGCAGTTTGAATTGTAGCCAGCCTGATTGCACTGCATTGTGAGGATGAAATCCTGATCAGTCTGTCCAGTTAAGAGGGATTCTTATTTTCCTAGTTCTCTTTAAATATTTAAATTACATGTTTATCAAGCTAAAAAGCATACCTGTGAGTATTCCCTTTTTTTAATTCAACAACTTTTTGTCATAATCATCTTTTATAAAACAGTTTTAAAACATTAAGTAGAAGCCAAGTTTACCTTAGTGCATTCTTTTCCATTTTTGTTTACGAAATCACTTTACCAGAGATATTATCAAGTACTGTTGCTAAGTGCAGCTAAATTGAGCTGCACTGTTGTCAGTCATAAGCTGTCAGTGACTAATGAAAAGACTATCTTGCCCTTTTTCGGCCTGAATTTCAGAGTACTGCATGTCTTTTTAACTAATTACATTGCAGTGTTGTCTGTGTTTCTGTGTATATGGCTCTACTTCTAGGTTCACTTTTTAAAATTGGGTAACTAACCAAGCAAAATATTTCTAGTTACATTTTATAAGAAAAAGGAAAGTGGGAAGAATTATTTATGTATAGTCAATACCAAATACTGCATTCGTTTACATAAAAATTTTATGATTTACTGAAAATATATAGATTTTAATTTTTACAGGTTTTTTTCTATATATACTCTTGTTTATTGTAAGAACATTTTATTGACAAAATGAAGCCTTAATTAATTCTTTTGGGTCTCTTCATTTTAGATTAAAACTTTAAATCATTTATTTATTCTATATATTGATCACTGTAGTATGAAAGCTAATATGCTTCAATGTCAAGCAAAATTAGTGAAACTATGTAGGCCTTTCTGTTATTAATTTTTTCTTTTTTATTTCAACTTGTAAAAGCAATGCATTTTTATAGAGAAGCAATGGGGGATTCCTTAGGTACTTATACATAAAAACTTCATAATTCACCAGACATTTTGGCTCACTTCTTTCCAGATTTTTCAGCCAGGGATTTTTCAGCCAGGGTTTGCTTGTATGCGGTTTTTTTTTTTTTTTTTAATGCTTTCTATAATTTTGAATCTTAAACTTGTAGTTTAGCTTTATAGCATAGCATTTTTTCACTATGCAGGATGTATAATGTATCATTGGATATTTCATAGTTCTTGTTTATTAGATGGGCTGTTTCTACCTTTTTATTCTTACAAATGACAGCCATGAACATCTTGGTAGATAAGATTTATAAGTTTATTTCCTGAGGAAAGATTAAATGGAATAGCTAGCTTATTAATTTTTTTCAGACTTATGTAAACAGGTTGAACATTTCATGTATTTGCTTATTAATGGTATTGCCTTTTTAATAAATTGACCATTTCTTTGCTTAGCTTGTTTATCTAATGGGATTGTAGTGCCTTCCTGCTCTCCATACATGAACCTTTGATATCATTAAAATTGTTCACCTTTTTGTTTTAAAGCTACCATTTTATTCCAGAAGTAACTCAAGCTCATTGTAAAATAATACATTCAGGTAAACTGAAGAAAACAAAGATTTTCTAGTGAAAATGTTTTTACATAAAAATAAAAATAGTTTCTCAACTAAAAATCATATTTTCAAATCTTATTTTATAACTAGGTTTTCCGTTGGGAACATCTTAATATGTCATAAACAAAATTGTTAAAGACCATACAGCATTTTATTACCATAATTTATTTACTAACCCCTGACTGATATATATTGATGTTATTTCCAATATTCACTGTTTTTATAAACAACACTTAAGTGACAGTTCTGTACATAAATTTTCCTATGATTACCTGATTATTTCCTTGGGAAAAAGTCTTTGGAATAGCAGAACTAGAAAGGCTATACAGTCAGACCTATTTTCAGAAAAATAAATTGCATCTATACTGAACATGCACAGTTTTTTTTTTTGGTCATTATTCCCTAAACAATAATTATAAGTCATCTAGAGATGATTCCAAGTGTACAGGAGATGTGTGTAGGTTATATGCACATGCGTGCCATTTCCTCTGTGAGACTTGAGCATCTGCAGATTTTGGTGTCCTCGGGATCTTCACGTTCTCTGTTTCTAGTCAGACTTTTTCCAACCACTTGTCTTCTTGCTGCTGTTTTAGAGATACAGACTCTCTCCTGTGCAGAAACACCCATGGGACTTAGTGATGCATAATCAAATTCTCCTTTAACCTCCCTCAGCTCTTACTGATCATAGACTGACTTGTCCCAGGATTCCAGTAAATACAAACCCTTGGCATCCAGAATACACAATTTTCTACATAGTTTATAAAGTTATTGTTCCTCAAATTGCTTACCATAAACCCACTTGAAAAATAACTTTTTATTATCTTTACTGAGTGATTGTGTCTTAACTTCTATACTGTGTTTACTTTGCCCCATTGAATACCTGTCAAGTTTCTATTTTAAGACCAGTTTTTCCCCTTCTAATGACTAACACTATGTAAATATGTCTTGGTGATAGATGCTAATTTAGTTTTTGAGAAAATTCAATTTGTCCTTTTTTATTCATATTTTAAGCCCCCTCCTCCTTTGTTTTTTGAGACAAGGTCTCACTATGTAGTTCAGGCTGGCCTTGAACTCACTATGTAGCCCAGGCCGGCCTCCAACTCTCAGTGATCCTCCTGCCTCTACCTTCCAATTGCTGGAATTACTTGTGTGCACCACCATGCCTGGTGGTTTCCCATATTTTTAAATGTTTGACATCTCTAATTCATGTGTAATATTTTGATATGGTTTAGGTAATAAAGAGAGTATTTACTATAGTATAGTATAATTCAAAATTTGAACTTATTTTTCTGTTCTGAACTGTGAATCTGAATTTCATGTGCCGATAGTATGTGGTTTTATTTTTACAAAAACTTTTATTGACACTTGGGTTTTTTCTTCAACTTTGTATTAGCACAATCAAGGAATCTTTTCTCTCTCTCTGTCTCTCTCTCTCTCTCTCTCTCTCTCAATCTTTCTCTCTCCCTCCCTCTCTCCCCCTTCTCCCTCTCCCTCCCTCTGTCTCTCTCCCTCTCCCCCCTTTCTCCCTTTCCCTCACTCTGTCTCTCTCCCTCTCTCTCTCCCCCCCTTTCTCCCTCTCTGTCACTGTTTCCTTCCCTCTCTCCCTCTCCTCTCCCCTTTCTCCCTGTCCCTCACTCTGTCTCTCTCCTTCTCTCTCTCCCTCTCTTTCGCTCTCTCTAT
Source organism: Hystrix cristata (assembly GCA_004026905.1). Classification (NCBI taxonomy): domain Eukaryota; kingdom Metazoa; phylum Chordata; class Mammalia; order Rodentia; family Hystricidae; genus Hystrix; species Hystrix cristata. Next base: position 45,068 of record PVJO010001495.1, on the reverse strand, counting down.
GGATTGAACCCAGAGCCTTCACATTCAGCTATATCCCCAGCCCTTTTTCTTTGTTTATTTTGAGATATGTCTTGTTAAGTCACTAAGATGCCCAGACTGGGCTCCACTTTGTGATCTTCTCATATCAGTCTCCCGGAGTGCTGAAATTACAGATGTGCACCACCACACCCAGCTTATTTTCATGATAGGATTAATTGTTATGACTCTAAAGACAAGAATTTTCTGATAGGTAGAAATATAAAATGGTACGGCTGCTTTAGAAAATACTTGAACAGTTCCTTAAAAGTGTACCATATGACCCAATAATTCTGCTCCTAGATGAGAGAGATGATATGTCCACTGAAACACTTGTACACAGATGTTCATCCAGTAGTATTCATGATAGCCAAAACATGGAAACTTCAGTCTATCGACTGATGAATAGATAAAGAAATTATGGTATAGCCATACAATGAAATATTATTTGACCCCCCCCCCCCAAAAAAAGAATGAAGCTACTGAGCCAGTAGCTTCCTGGCTGAATCTTAAAAATTTTATTTTTTGTTTGTTTGTTTGAAATGGGGTCTTACTATGTAGCCCAGGCTGGCCTTGAACTCTCGGCAATCCTCTTGCCTCAGTCTCCTGAGTGCTGGGATTACAGGCATGCACCCCCACACCGAGCAAAAACTATTTTTAAATTGAAGAAGCTAGTCATAAAGGACTACCTATTGTATGAGTCCATTTATCGGAAATACTCAGAATTGGCAAGTAGATTAGTGTTGGCCTGTGGATGAGAAGAAATACACCCTACAATGTGAGGGTGGGGCCATCATGCAAGAGAGAATACAATGGCCTAGAAAACAAACAAACGAACAAACCATGATAAAGAAGTGAAGAGGGAGTTGTGGATTTAGCTTAGTGGTGAGTGCTTGCCTAGCAAGCTCATGGTCAAGTTAGATCCTCAGTACTGCCCCCTCAAAAAAAAAAAAAAAAAAAGAAGTCAAGAGACTTTCTTTCTTTCTTTTCTGTTTTGTGAATTTGAACAAGTCACACACCCTTTTGGGTCCTCAGTTCCTGTTGTCTGGTTGGTCTTTAAGAGCCTTCTCAACTCTAAAATCTGTGATTTTAATTTTGAGGGGGATGATCTGATTATAGCTGTCAACAAATGTGCATGGAGACACACTGATTGCTCTGATTCAGTGGTTTCCCAAATTGCAGACGAGCTGGTTCAGTAATACTGCTCCTGCTCCCCTCTTTTCCCTTATCATGGCTTCTAAAGGAAAATCCATTGTTTGTTTATATTAAAGGCAGTACTTTCCCCGAAGTTACTATACAGTGCAGATCACCTCATTTCTTAGCCCAAACAATACATGTGGTGCCACTGAGTCTGCTGTCAAATAGCTTTAGTTACTCCTTTGTAAAACATGCAAAGAGTAGCCCTTGTCACTGCTGTGGTAGTCAGAGTATCTCAGGAAATAACCACAGACTTTATTTATAGCATGTATGTCTTGGATTTATAACATTTTATCTCTTAGAAGATAGTGTATTATTTGCTTGGTTACTTTATAATTGTGATAGTTTCATGCCACCCACTGTAAGTTGTTCAGCAGTGGTTATTCTAACCACAAATTAAGGAGTTATTTTTCTGTGGTTCAGTAATACACAAGGATTATATTGTAAGAGTTGCTGGAGCCCAAGTTCTGTAAACAGTTTTTTTGGAAGAAATTTTTGTCTAACAGACTAACTAGATTGTTGGTACTCAAAACACTAGAGGACTGAAGTTAGATGAGCAAAACATAACTTGTCAGTTATGTTCAACTGGAACATTGTGCTAAGAAATGTCAGATAAGGAAGAATTACTGGGGAATTTCCTACACCAAGAACAGTGATTATTTATACTTTCTGGGTCCAATTGAGAATACAATGGAAGCACGTTGTCTAGGAAAATTTATACATGTGTGTACATACACGCATTTTGCATGTAATATTGGGAGGTTCATAGATACCCCACAACACGCCCTTTAAACCTTTAGATACCACAGTCCTCAATTAAAAACCCATGATCTGGAGGTCTGATAATGTGGAAACAAGATAGGTTTTATCTTCCAGTGTGAAAAATGTTAATAATTTGCAAGTGGAGCCATATGCTCCTTGTGGCAGAGTGTGAGCTTAGCAAAGTGTTGCTGAACTTGATTAAATGCAGAGTCTCCTCATGTGAACGCACCATAGGAACGCGCCGCGCCTGACTGCCTCTGTCGTTCACTGCTGTGTCTGGGTGTGTGTAACAGTAGGTGCCAGGTAAATATTTGTTGAAAGAATGAATGAATGCATCCAGGGAGAAATGTTCTGTGCGAGAGCTGACCTTTGCTTCCAGATTTCACTATATTTTGCTTCAGCCCTTTCTTAATAGATGGTATTTCAGAAGCAAAATAAGAATGTGTCTGGTACTGACGTGTAACACTGTAGCGGGTGCTCACTTAGCATTTGAGCACAAGCCTAGTTATCCTATTTTTCTTCTCACCTTACATAACTGTATTTATTTTCATTTTGTTGCAGATGACTAAATTTTTCTTTACTCCACCTTTTTCATTTCCAATTAGTGAAAAGGCTGGATTCATGAGAAGGTTTTGTACTGTTTCTATTTTGAAAGCCTACAGGATTTCTTGAGAATTTCATTTTATACTTGATCTTAGCCAAAAGGTCGAGAAGTGATGAGAATTTCATTTTATAAGCAATAGAAATTTTGTTTTCTGACATTTCTTTCTACATTTTTCAATTTTTTTCTCTATACCCCCCATCTCTGTGCTGGGCACCAAACCCAGCACCTCATACATGCTAGGCAAGCATTCGACCACTGAGTTATAACCCCATACCCCGATTTTCTCTATATATTTTAGTAGTTTATTATTTATTGTTTTTAGTAGTTTAAAGCTAGGCTCAATGTTTCTTTCTTTGAAATTACTCAGACAGATACCTAAACTTTCCTAATTGTTTTTACCCCTCTAGTGGATGATTTAAAAAGAAAAAATTTGCACAAATAAATGATGACTTTTTTTCTTAAGTAGGTTTAGTACATCATCTTCAGTCTCACACACATGCACGCATGTACACACACACACACACACACACACTCACACACACACACACACACACACACACACACACACACACACCCGCTCATTGCTGGTGTTGGAACCCAGTGCCTCACATATGCTGGGCAAGTGATCTACCACTGAAGTACAGTCCCAGTCCCTGGGTCATCTTTTGAGAAAGAAGCCAAAAGTTATTTTAATATTATCTTTCTTTGGTACCCCAGCTGAAAAGGGGAATTCTTAAATTGACTGCTTAATAGGATAGAATTAAGTAAGATTCATCATTCTAAGGGACAGGAATAACTTTTAAACGTGATGCTGGTAGTTAAGAATAAATTGCTAGGGCCCAGGCAAATGTTTTGTATGTATTAACCCATAAACTCTTAGAATTATATTAGACACACCGTTTACTATTCCTATTTTACAGTTTGAAGGCAACTGAGGGCACAGAGAGGTCGAATAACTTGTCTGAGGTTACCTGTTACTCACTCATTAGTAATTCACAGATCCGGTTTCAAACATTGGAAAAATGATTGTAGAGATGCCTCTTAAACTCCGTAATCAAGAGTGAATAAATGCTAGAGGCAGTCAAGGAAGATTTCACCGAGGAGGTGAGAAATGAACTCTGCTAAAGAATGAGTAGCTGTTCCTTAAGTAGAGAACAGAAAAAAGGTGGTAGATAATGTGAATGCCTGGCAGACTGAAATTGTATAATGAAAAACATTGAAAAGGGAAAGTTGCAGGGGACAAGACATTGGAATCAAACTAGGGGACTGACTTGTGTTCCCTTCAGGCAGTCTGGACTTTGTATTATAGAGCAGTGTTTCCACAACACAGATCCAAAGTTTCATGCTGAACTGCTTCTCTCAGGATCCAATGGGGAACTTTTTTTCTAAATGGCATTTACAAGACCTGCTTTCAGAGATTCTGACTCAGAAAGTGTAGGATGAGAGCCAGGAATCTAGGTAGTTTTTATGTATTCTTGGGTCCTCTACTCTAGGCTGTGAGGAACAAATTGAGACTTATAAGCAGGCAGGTGACCAGAACAAGATTTTGCTTCAAAATAGGAATTACAGACATTGAAACTAGTACAAAATGTGTTGGAGATTGGGAGGCAGGGAGATCAATTAAGAGGCTATTGCAAAATTTTAGAAAAGAGATCATAAACTCTTGGATTAGGGTGTAGCACTGCTGATAGAATGTAGAGGGCTGATCCAAAAGTTATTTCAGAGTAAGAATCTACAAGTAAATAAGCAGGAAGGGGATAGAGAACAGGTAAAGGATTACATTAGGATTTATAGCTGACCATATGGGTGCATAATCATACTTTAAAGGGCAATGTTTTTGCCATATTAACTTTTACTAATTTAAATCTGTACATAGAAGAGCATATAAAGAGTATGTGTCCGATAATACAAGAGTAGGAATTGGCAGTTTTTGTTCAGATGTGACCTGGCAGCTTCTTGAGACAGGGCTGGCCACACATCCCTCTGCTGCATGCTCCTTTCTTCTTTGAGGAGATCTACCCAACCAGCGCTTTCCTGGAGGCCAGATCACATCCCATCCCCTACCCAAAGCCCTAGGCAGTGCCCTTCACCTTGATTGTCCAACATGACCCCTGCCTACCAGGCACAGGGTAGTGCAAGGATTCCATTAGAAAGTAATATTGCTCACTGCTAGCGCATGCTGCATGTTGATGCCAAACGCTTGTGCTGTTTCTTGCTTACAGCATTACTATTAGCTACCCCTCGCCACCCAGGCAATGGTTTGCGGGCAACTGTATTGAAACTATGTAGCCTTTTCCACCTGGCCAAAGTAGGTAAGACCAGAGTAGACCTCTGAACCAAGCTGCAGCCAACCAAGTTCCATCCCCAGAATTTGGACATTGGGAACAAGAGAAAGGAGTCTCTTCATGTTTGAGGCTTTAACTTGTAAATCCAAGGGCTTTTTATATGCTGTCCAGACTGGAGAACAGAGAAAGCAGATCCTAAAAGAGAGAAGAATCACACAGATATGAAAAGAAATGAGAAGAGAGAAGGAGGGGGAGAAAGATTCTTGCTGTCGTATCCGTCATGGCTGCTCAGTTTCTGGGAGGCAAGAATCATTATCTACACAGCAATACTTCCTGCTCTCATTCCTTTTCTTGCCTGTTGTCAAAAGATATGCTACTTAGTCATACCATGACTGCCATTTTTAAGTGTTTGACATCCAGACAATATACTTGGATTTAATGATTTGAAATACAGGTCAGGCCTTCATATTTTCTGTGCACTTTAGGCATTTGGATTGTTTTAGCATTTTAGAGTGGGAAACGCTATGGAATCCATTCTAATACAAAATTTTAGTTCCAAATACATATCCGTTATATCTCTAAAAACTGATTTCAAGGTTCTTGTTTTTACTATTCTTTTCCTCTTTCCAAATGATTTTTGCCACATTTTACAGCCAAGTTATGAGTATAGAAAAAAAAGGAACTTATTTGGGAATCAAAATTGCTTTTAAACACATGAATGTAAAGGTATAAAATGGGATAGAACAGGATTAATTATAATGAAAAAATATTGATCATTTTTATACATAACATACATGATTATGAATTGTGCTAGTTAAGTATTCTTTTTTATGAATGGAAAAAGAACTAAAGCCAGACAAACTACAGGCTATTGAATAAATTAATTTGTAATAATTAAAATGCTTTTTTAGTATACATTGTACTGTTAATACATTTGAGCAACTTTGTGAATTTTTCAAGTACTTTTTCATGCTGCTGTCTAGATCCCGTTGTTTCTTCTTTGACTCATTAGTTATGTAGAATATATTTTAAGTTTTGAAACCAATGAGAATTTTTAGTGATTGAGTTCTACCATAATTTGTTAGGATCAGAGAAAATACACCAACTTTTCTCCATGGAAGTCTTTAGTAAAAGGCAAAAGATTTATATGATCTAAAGAGAAACCAGAGTCCAACTTTTGAAGTTTGTCAGAGCTTTCTTTTTTGCCCAGTATTGGGTCAATCGTGAATGTTTCATTTATAAAATCACTTTTATGGTGGATTTGTTTTTTCTGCTAGTAGTCATTTTAATCTTTGCTTTTATGTATTTTGAGGCTATTTGACTGCTTCATAGAAGTTTAGAATTTTCATATTCTATGTAACTTTCTCCTTTTTTTCATTATACAATCATCCTTTTTACCCATAAAAGTGTTAAAAGACTCTCAGGCTTTGCAAAACCCAGTTTCAGTGCTCTGTTTATTCTTTGAGTTTAGCTCTCTTTTCTTTTTTTTTTTTTTTTTTTTTTTTTTTTTTTTTTTTTTTTTTTTTTTTTTTTTTTTTTTTTTTTTTTTTTTTTTTTTTTTTTTTTTTTTTTTTTTTTTTTTTTTTTTTTTTTTTTTTTTTTTTTTT